>JACCGJ010010117.1:0-57614 GCA_013407085.1 Atriophallophorus winterbourni
TTTTAGGGTCAAATATCCACTGCGTCCTATACATGGTATCGTCCTATACGCGGGTATTTACGGTAATCAATTGCGATTGGAACGCTTGTTTATCATCCCGAATTAAGCTAATAACTTTGTTTCTCAGTCGTGTAAATTGTGCCCAAGAATCAGCTGTGCTGGTAGCCTTCTGAAACTCCCACGCTACTGCCCTTTGTTTCATCCACTTTTTAGTCCTGCTTCGTAGTAACAATTTATTTCGTTGAGACGTTTTCTGCAAACCAAACATTGAATGTTCCTCCAATATAGATTTGAGTTGCTGTAAGACAGATCGCTAATGAGTTTCCGGATCGGAGTAATCCAGTTGTGCGAAACTGGTGCTTTGTAACTCGGCACACAGAGCACGGTAGTTCACCATTCTGACGCATTTAGTCCCTTCACTATTGCGCCTAGCGCTACAAACGTACTCGAATTCTAGGACAACGTGATCACTTCGTCCGATCGGCGGTTTATAAACGATATCCTCAACAGCTGTGGGATCTGATGTAAGTATAAGGTCCAAGGTAGATGGCTGGTCTGATCCTCTCATACGAGTAAATCCAAAAACGTGGTTATAAAGGGGTGCGTAATCCAAACAGGCTCGAAGTTCATTTTCAAGTGCCTCTGATAAATGATCATTCCGGCTATAGAGCTGGGAAAAGTTGAAATCCACCATTATTAATATTTGAGTATTGTATCGCGTTGTTACATAGCGCAAAGCATTAACCAGTTTATTGTTTAGATCGAGAGTTGCTGTTGGAGAACGATAGATCACTCCAATAATGCATTGGTCTCCTGAAGTAAGAGTCAGAGAACACCAAAGTGTGTCAGTGATATCAAGGATCACGTCGTTCATAGCTCTACAGATAAACGATTGCTTGAAGTAGAGTGCTGCTCCTCGGCCATCGCCTAAACGGTCACGCCGGAATAGAGACATGTTGGGCAAAGAGAGTTCATTATCAATGAGGCATGGAACCACGTTTCTGTTACTGCAACTATGTCTGGCGCCGTTTCATTACAAATCTCGGAAAATTCGATTAATTTGTTGAAAAGGCTGTTCGCGTTTGTATAGATGCACTTAATCGTATTTTTCGTGAGTAATGACGGGGTGTAAACCGAAGTTATTGGTCCGGCTTCTTTGGATGGTAAAACATGTGTGCGTCTTAGTAGTCGCCGACGGCTTGAATCGACAATTAGTTTTCGGTGTGAATTGCTCAGTCCGACTCGATTTGAGCCGAACCTACGACGTTTTTATGCATTGATTTCCTCCATTTGGATGGAAACGCTGCTATCCGCTATCTCCAAACGGGAGAGTGTTTGACTTGGTTTGGATGGGCTAAGTCTAACATCCTTGGGTAATGTTCGTTTCCATTTTGTCCATTCCGACCTTACTATTTCAGCCATAGCGCTGGTCAAGAACGTAATCTTCAGAGGTTTCGGTCCATCCCCCTTATATTTTGGCGAAAAAGGAACTCGAAAAGTGTCCACAACAACGGCATTAGAAATATCGAGAGAACACGCAATGTAGCGCAATTGTTTGACGTCGTGCTCTACCGTTTCCTGATTCGATGCTCTAGAAGTATTTTCTGGTACACCAAGTAGAACTATACTTCGCGATAGCGTTTGTTTCCTGTCGTTCAAGCTGCCCTTCCTTTCCCACCATGGTACATCGGGATATATGCGGCAGTTTGAGTCGGAATCTGACTTGAGTAGGTATGCATTCAGCAATAGGTTCTCGATATCAGCCTCGCATTTTAGTGTTACCTTGAGCAAGCGAGGTTGACCAATATGAGGTAAAGTTGAATGGCGGGTTAGACGAGTCACTTTTTCTGCGTTTACGGGTTCAATTTTCATTAGGTGACAAAGTTCAGACCATTACTCGACATCGTGTTTCTGTTGGCTATCAAACAGGCTTTCTTGGGACTCGCTGACATTCGTACATATCACGTTCAGCGTGTATGGGGTGTTCCTTTTGCGTATCGGAAAGTCAGGCGTTTTAGAATTAAAAACATTTGTGGCTTGACTTTGCGAGTCGGTTACAGCAGTTTTAGAGTGTACAGCTGAGGTCGACCGTAACAGCATATCTTTGTAAGATTTTCCTACTTCTGTGGTCGTTTTTGCTGATTCCAAAACGGAAATTACCCTGCTTTTGGGCTTTTTTGGCACACGAATAGACTTAGTCTTAGATTCCTTCAATGGTGGTTCCGAAATCGATGTATTGACATGATGGTTTACATCAGTGATCACTTGCGTACTCACATGATTTACTAACATTTCCTCCACACGTCGAAGGCCCAAATCCAAACCGGCCATTCTATTTTCTAATTTTGTTTCAAAAGTATCGGCTTTGTGCAAAGATGTAGCTCTGCAACGAACACAGATATAGCATGCACCTAAAACCATTTCATTATTTATTAATTCTATCGAGTCAGGGGTTAGGTACGGTCGCATTTACCATGGATTTTACCCATACACAGAAAAGACGTTATTACTTTACGCGCCATAGGACTCACCGGTTGTTCGCATGCTTTGCACGTGACTTCGGGACAATTCGGCGTGTCGTGATCCGTCTTATCAGCTGGGCCGGCCGTGACCATTGTTGCGTTCGCCGGATCCAGGCACTTGGCAATGAGTTCAAGTTGGTTCGATGTCGCTGCCGCAGTTTGATCGATCGATTTTTTAGTCCGTATGTTGGTTCTCGTGATGCGGTCAAACATGTTAGTAGCCTGAATCGGGTTGTTCGGCTGTGTGACGGGTTTTTGTTCGACGGGTCGAGGTGGCTGTTTTGGAACACGTGATTTCGTCATGTATCAAATAATCCAAGATAACTCGTTAACTACACAAGCTAGAACACAGAAATGAGTATCAAAATGCGTAGCTTGACGTGATCCTTGCAATAAAAGCAAAAACCGTAGAATAGTTAGCGATTGAAAAAAGTTTGCGCACGTGAGCAAACTGTGAAATTTACGCCGATATGATAACTTGGCTGCTAATCCGTTGACTAGAGCAAAACAAATAAATTCCGATAGATATGATCGAAAGTAGCACAGAATTCTTGGAATGAGAGAAATCCAAGCAGATCCAGCGAAGATATGAGCAGAAGTGTCAGAGCAACAAAAAATGCGACTGTAAAGTAGGTCAATGCACACGCATGACTGACCAACAACATCAGCACCACCAGTAATAACTCCTACTACACACACTAATAACTCAGAACCCGCCACCACAACAACTAGGTGTGATAAACAACAACCCATAAGTTTAGCCGATTATGTAGTGTATATTTAACACATTTCTACCGATTGATTTATTTCCCGTGCATTTGGTAGCCCGTCGTTATCACACGGTCTTGGCCTTAAATCCATGCACTAGAGACAATTTTTTTTATATTTTTCTTACACTTCTCTGGTACACATGCACCCTTCCCACCGTCGCAACCGTGGCACACGCCATCAACGAACGACCGACGCTTATGGCCAACTAATCCGGTAGCCCCAGCCATCAGCCAGCCCGACTTGGCACGCCACACAGTTTTCTTCAAGCGAGGCCGTTTGCGATCAACCCCACAGAAGCAGGAAATTCTCAGCAGAGGTTGTGTTTTCGAGGCATCTGGTTCGTTGTTGCGCCTACATATGCTCCTACTATGTTCGTACTAAGACCATGTCAAACAAGCAATCCCCGCAAGCAGCACCTTTACCCCATGTAAGATGGCTCTGGTAGCAGCCATGAGACGTGAGTCGGCTTAGTTTTGGTCGAGTCTCCAAGTACCATATCCCGGTCACCACCAACAATCGACCCATGCAGATCAAGTGCAGTGGCTGATTTCCGAATGACTGGATGCTGAGATAATCTGTTCCAGTCTGGAATGACCTGGCAACACTTGGCTCATTCGACTGTCAATTCCTGATCAGAAGTCTTCTCTGACCAGACTTCTTGCAGGGATGCTGTTTAACAACTGTGTTTTACTGGACCTGAAAACATTGATCTTGTCAATTTTTCCGTTCCGTCCTAACTTCTTAGGACCTTGTTGTAGTAGTCGGTCTATTACATTTATGTTTAAGCTTTCGCAAAACCACAGAAAGGCTTAAAGACTTCACGGAAAAAAGATTCCTTAGTTGATGTAATCGAACTTCAATTACACGCTAAGAGATTAATCGTATGGTTTTTATGTTCAATGAATACAACATGATTCAAATAACTTTTCCGACAGAGAGCATACTATGAGAAATATGAAACATGAAATCCAACAAGAAATCAAGGTAAAAATTAGTAATTTTGAAAGAATGTAAATGAATATTCAACTGTCTGCTTGTTTGGAGAAGGCTAATATCACTTGATTTTTATTGGTTACAGGCGAAAATACAACCAATAATCAATCTAATAACGCAGCTCATAATTATTCATTGAATGGGATACTGTTTCTTTCTTATCAGAATAATCAGAATTTAAATTCCAACTCGTTTAACTTCAAACTATAGATCATACTTTTCGTAAGTTCTTTTTACTTTTGTATGAACGCCCTAGAAATCCGCTGAATTGTTTACACTAAAATTGTACATGGAAATACCGTTTTAAAGTTGTATTCACTTTTCCTCTCTGTGAAACTATGATTTCCAAACGTTAGTTTCTAGGCGCCATTGTAACAGTGGCTCCCAAACATTTTAATGCCACGCATGCCTAAAATATTTAAATCTGAGCTCATACTTCTAATCGTGCATGTAATGATTTTTCTATTTACAATACACATAGCTCTATCAGCTTGTCTGCAATTGTATTAAGTTTCTTGGATTTGGTTACTTTATACGATTGATGAGGTGCCGTTACACATCAGCGAACAGTATCTCGTCATTGGATGCGATAGGCCGGGCGATAGGAGATGCGTTGGCGTTGCACTGCATGGGTACAGGGATAACTCTAGCCATTGAAAACGTCCAAGTTATTAGGAGTAACCTGACTTGCTACAAGTCATCGCTCGTAATTGCTTCTGTCTACGTCACACCCAATGCATCCCAACAGGAGTTTACTCATCTTAGTGAGACCATCGACGGTTTGTTTCACTCAGCTCACATCGTACTTATCTTGGGTGATTTCAAATTCCCTGACCTAGATTGGCCTGTCCCCACTGGTGTAGTCACCCAGCAATCTGACACCTTTCTCGAATGGTTCCATAATCATGCGTTGCACTAGCATGTCAATGATCCTACAAGGTTTCGCCATGGATGCACTCCATCCACTCTTGACTTGGTATTGTCGTCCCAGCTAGAAGCCATTAGGTATTTAAAGTACCTAACGCCTATCGGCAAAAGCGATCACGTAATGATAAGCTTCGAAGCGATATTGCGTTTTCACAAACCTTTCTCTCGTCCTAGACATAATTTTAGGCTGGTAGATTGGGGTTTACTCTTGCAGACTTCAAAATCCTCCCTTCAGTTATCTAGTGATTCCAATGTAAGTGACAAATGGGATAGAATTTGTAAGTATCTAATTGAGTTACAAGACAAGCACACTCCGCTGCAGTGTGTAAGAAGGCATCAAAGGCCACCCCGGTGGTCTCTTCGAGTCCGTAGGTCTACCCGTAAACGGGATCGCCTATGGCGACAATATAAGCTATCCCTAACTTCTGGTTCTTAAGCCCGCTACAAAACCGCTCGAAATGCCTGTGGTAAATTAGAGCGTGTGCTCAAACAGGATTTTGAGTTTTCCTCAGCTACGGATGCTAAATCCAACCCAAAAAGGTTTTACAGCTACGCACATTCAACAGGAAAAACTAGGGAAAACATACCAGATTTGAAACTGGAGGACGGAAAAGTAGCTGATACCGACCTATCTAAGGCGTCTGCCTTCTCATGGTTTTTCAGTAGCGTTCAACGACGGGATAATTCTTCAATTGCACCGTCAGGTCTGCTTGACCTGACACCTGGTGTCCATGTATTAGACGAGTTGTCCTTCAATGAGGCTGAGGTGTATGACGCACTTATCCATGTTCGGGTCAACAAATCTGAGGGACCGGGTGGCATCTATTCAATTACGCTTAAAATTCTTGCCTTAATGCTTACCGAACCGTTTTGCCAGGTCTTTAATTCATGCCTGCAAATAGGAGTTGTTCCCAGTAAGTGGATGGAAGTCATAGTCGTGCCAATACACAAGGGTGTTTGCAGGTCAAATTTTGGAAACTATAGACCTGTCAGCCTGACTAGCATCGTCTCAAAAGTACTAGAAAAACTATTGCGGGACAAAATCTGTCAGCATCTAAGTCAGCATTCTTTGTTGAGTATAACTGGACATGGATTTCTTAGAGGTAGATTCTGCCTGACTAACTTTCTTAGTTTTCTCGATACTGCAAATAAAATGCTTGATGAAGGAAAGCCAGTCGAAGCCCTCTACTAAGATTTTAGCAAGGCTTTTGATTCCGTGACTCACCGCCTTCTAGAGATCAAGCTAGAAGCAAAGGGAATAGAGGGTAATCTACTTGCTTGGATAAAAGCATTCCTTACAGGTAGGACATTCAGAGTTTGGGTTGGATCCACGTTGTCTAGCCGAGCCGACGTGATCAGAGGGGTCCCTGAATGTTCGGTACTCGGTCCTCTTCTATTCTTAATTTTCATTGATGACTTGTCGTCTGCCTTGAAGTGTCCAGGCTTCATTTTCGCGGATGATGTGAAGTCCATTGGATCAATGGATGAAGATACCTTGATGCACGACCTCGAGCTGGTCATAAACTGGTCATACCAGTGCGATCTCCCACTGAACCTAAATAAGAGCCAACTCTTGTGAGCACTGGTTGATAAGATTTCGGTCCAGGTGGCGGGGAATTCCCTCAATGTTACCGCCACACTGTGTGTTAAGGATTTGGGAGTACTGGTCAGGGCTGACTTCAAATGGGAGGACCAATGTGCCGCTGCGGCTCAGCGTGCACCCAAGGTACTTTTCCGACTGAAATCAGTGCTATAGAGCAGAAGACCAGATTTATTCCTGCCACTGTACAAGGCATCAGTTCGGCCGCATCTCAAATACTGTGTTCAGACATGGTGTCCTCAATACAAAAAGGACATCATTCGACTTGGAAGCGTACAGCGCCTCGCAACTCGCATGATTGAGCGTCAGCAAGGGAAACCGTACGCTGCGCGCCTAATGTCTCTCGATCTTTTCTCCCTTAGGCTCCGTCGTTTAAGAGGTGACTTAATAGAAACCTTTAGGGTTTGAGTAGCGTGCCAATAAACGACTTCTTTACCTTAAGCCCCGAGCTGGGCACCTGGGGTCATTCACCTAAAATTGCTAACAAACGATGTCGGCTAGACTCCAGGAAACACTTTTTCAGCTGACCTCTCACCTTGTTGGTGAAAAGAAACTGCTTTTTTTCTTTTTCCAGCATCGGCTATAACGCGGGGCTTCCTAAATACAATCTTTTGGCGTCGCGATCGTCGAAGATTTCAAATAGACAAAAAAATAAAACGTTTTGACAGTGGTGGGTGCTTCTCTGCAGCTTTCCACTGAAAGAAATTCTGGACGCTCGATTGGCTCGTTCGCCATATACTGTCCTGCGCAAACTGAACTGAACTGAACTATACGACACGTGTTTAGAAGATTTCAATAGTAATTTGTCGGGGGATAAAATCTAATGTTAAAAGGATTCCTTGTAAAATGTGAACCCATTTTGTTATAAGATATTCAATATCGTCATTTTCATATGCTGCTCACACCATGCTAATTATAAAAGTGTTAATACAACTTCGATCGCGTCATATTCGCGTTTGAAAAGACAAAATTTTTAAGTTATTTCACTACCGTTAAAACCAAACTGAAGATAATCATTGAGTTATATCCAACACTTCGGCATGTTTTATGGTCAAGTACAAATTTGAAAATTGTAATCTAAAAATATAAATAAAATCAATCAATATAAGGAAAATATACAAGTATAAGAAATTTTCACGAGAAATGATCACTACCTCTCACCGTACTGGTGAGGAGAAATGTATTATTATCTTTCCAGCATCATTCATTACGTGGTGCTTCCTAAATACAACCCGGATAATCCCTTGGCATCGCGATCGTCGAGGATATCCAAACCACAATAAGAATAAACGCTTTGGCAGTGGTGGTTGCTTCTCTGCAGCTTTCCACCAAAAGAAATTCTGGACGCTCGATTGGCTCGTTCGCCACTTACTGTCCTGTGCAACTGAACTGAACTGAACTGAACTACACGAAAACGGAATACGCCTAAAAATTGAGAACGAATCATTAGAGAACGAATGCCTCTGATATAAGACAAAAGACTGAAAAAAACATCTCGCACCAATAGTTAGTAAAACCTACGTTGTAGATATAATTGAAATCAATTCGAATTATTCTGAATAAAATATTACACTGTGTTCACGTGTTACGTCATGCCAATCAGTCTGTCGTTCTCAAAACTTTCGACATTCTTAAGAAAATTGATGAGCAATATATTCTAACCTACACCTTGATTGGCTCTCTACAGCAAGAATGTGGCTCCTAATTCTTAACCACCATCCACTCTGGCAAATGGTATAATAACTAACTGATCAATCCCTGAAATTAGAACACAAAATTAGATAAAGATCTCCGCTCAAAAACAAACTCAATTGGCACAAGCCAAAGTAATGGACAGAGGCACTGATAAAATAACGCACCATCATTGTTTGGACATTTTTAATCACGATCTAATGAACAGATGTTCAGTTGTAGAAATGAATAGCAATATTTTCTATGTTTCTATAAGATACATGCTTATAAACGTGTAAGAAATGTCAAACGAAACAGCGACACACAAATAAAAACAGATATTTAAACCCTGGGTGGTGAATACTTAGCACTTAGGAAATAACTAGAGAAAACTAGAAACTAGAAATAATTATAAATGCTCACAACCAATACAGAACAACTGGATTAGGAACGTAATTTTTTTATTTTCCATGTACTTATTATTTTCTGAATGTTTATTTTTACATGGCCTCGATTGATCAGCGTATTATTTACATTGATAAACTTCATTTTCCGTAGAACATCGGATGGTTTCTGACCCACTCCTGCACTTGTGAAATCTAACTTTCGAAAGTGCTGTTTGTCAAGATTAGACCAGTGAAAAATGTACATCAAAATGAACACACAATACAAGCATTCATTCGAACAAAGTTTCATTCACAATTAAAATTATGTAAGGGCATTCTTTGCATTCTCATTTGCTCATGCGATTAAATGGGTTTGGTGGTAACAAATTTTTCCAACATGGCCTACAAATTAATCTATATATTCAATTGTTTAACAGTTGCAACACCTTCGAAGCCTGAACAAACTTTCATCAACAAATGCGTTTTAAAAACATTAAATATTTATTGGAGTATGTAGACTGGGGAAAAAACAAATATCTCAGGTATGGAAAATTTGTGATTAGATGAGCTTTTCTTATTTGTTACAACTATTCATGAGTAGTGCAACTTTCAAAATTTCAATCATTCATTCGTAGGTGGTGAGTAAAAGGCTGTGCATGTAAAGACACACAAAAATGTACATCGGTTTGAATGATTAAGAATTTGTCGAAGATTATTGACAAACGTAAAAATATACGTGTCCATCTAGGCATCTAGGGATTTTTTAAGTGAAAATAGTTTCAGATTGTACCAACTGAGTAGGTAAAATGAAGAAAAATTAACGTGGTAACGGCATATCACTCTCGTTATTGTTAATTAGCTTGCATATAGTGTTCTATGATGATTGAACTGGTTAGAGTTAGCCGCACACGAAAGTAAATATCTCCTCATTCAAGTTTTAACGAAATCGATTAATTCAACAATAAATATTTTCTATGAAAAAAATTGTCGGTTTTTATTTGGTTATCGGAGCCTAACCATTTAAAACTTCTGCGGTTTATGTTTGACAACATTTTGGAAATCCTACATTTCATTACACGCGATGAAAAATATGGTTACTTGTAGAATATTAATTGAAATCGAAAACAATGATCCGAAATTCTAGAGTGATCCATTTTCTACTTCAGCGTTAAACTAATAGAAAAAATAAGTAATATTTTGAATTTTACAACGTACCGCTTCCAGAATTCGTACTATAGGCTTTTTATCACACACAATCCAGTATAAATTCAAAAAATCGTGCGTTTCACAGTTATCTCGGATATTGACGCTTGATAAATATGATGATTTTTTTATTTATGACTGGTTTCAAAATTTAAAGAACTCTTGTGCGCATCACAGAAAATTGTAATGTCTCCGAGTCTACCTGGCGTATAATTTAATTTTGTACCACGGCCTAAATCATGCACCCATTCGTTTAATCTTGTACATATTACAATTTAATTCATTTGGAACTAGTAGATAATTTTCTGGGATTTACATAATACTGATTACAAGGTGGTGTTCTTAAGCCTGATCTGCTAACAGCACATTGCGTTTGAATTATTGAACTTTAGAAAGATGTTCATTACAACCAAGTTACATTTTGCGATTATGCATTTCAAAACAATGTTATTTCAATATAACAATTGAGCTGAAACTATAACAAATGATTGCTTTTACTATTTCTTTATTACTTTTTAATATTTTACTTTTATTTTAAATGAAATCACGTTCGCAAAACAAGCTAACGATTTGTCACGAAACATCACACTGTCATTAAAATCAAAGATGTATTTTGCAACTAAATTAATGTGTTATAGTTGTCAGAACGCGAAAAGGAAGTTCAACTATAAACAGAAATGTTCAAGAAGAGCACTCTACTTTTGGAAAACACCAGAAGAATGATCCAGATGAATTTAGTCAATAGGCTCTCATTTTATCCGAAATTACTTAGCATTATCACTTATCTGTACAATTATAAGTAATTTTATCAATCAACCAAATAGATTGTAATTTTAGAACACTAAATTCTGGATTAAACAGTAGCATTCAACTTATTATTGGCTAAAAGAAAGTGAGACCACAGTACATACATTACTGCTTGTTAGAGCTCACTAGTTCCATATTGGACTGCCAGTGATATTCAAGGTCACAAGCCAATTGTAAACTGCGTGTATGCACCACCCAACCACACAGTCACGTGCCTACTTGCGTCGGCGGCGCCAAGCGAAACGGTTTCAACCCGGTTGCACAAACACCAATCAACGATTGTTAGGATTTTGGCCTTAAAATGTATGTTCTATAAACACAAGGTTCACATATCTCACAAATACTTGTTTGAATTGCGATGGTTAAGACGATTACGCTCACTCGTATTGACGCTGGAGTGCACTGGGGCTTTCTTCTCGAAGGTGGAATCGATACTGGCATGCCACTTTCAGTCAAAACAGTCCGCCCGAACAGCCCTGCATCTAAGAATGGCATTTGTCCTGGCTATCGTCTCATTTCAATCGGTGGAGATCTTGTGCGTAACATGACAAACCAGAATGCACAACAAGCGATTATCCGTTGCTCGAACGAACTCAAACTTGAGTTTGACGTTAGCGGATCCACCCCCGAATCAGGATTCCAAGAAACAGGCGCGACTAATGCCCAGACTGTTGACATGCGAATGGCACCGCAAAGCTTTACTCCCAGACAGTATTCACCAACGTTAACGATGACAGTGAATGCACCGAATCTGTCACCCTCTCCAAGCGGTGACGCACAGAGACCAAAGTACCGCATTTCGGAAGTTGACACGCCTAGACCATTCCGAGCATTTGCGTCATCTAACACGGAAACACCCTCACATTCACCCGTTCCACCGATGACACAAGACACTTCTAGCTACTCGCAGCCTGTACAAATGATGACAATTCCTCATTCTACTACTCCAGTACAAAGTCGTGGCATTGCTAGTGATCAATCAAACACACAAAATGCTACATACCCGGCGCCACCAATGATGCATTTCCCAGAACCTCCAAAGGTTCGAACGGAAGTCGTGAGTGTACCTGTGCCCGTTCAGTCAAAACCAGTGTGTAACGTTTGTTATCAACCAATCTCTGGTAACTCTGTCCATTTCGAGAATAGATATTTCTGCCCAGAACATTTTGAATGTAATCGCTGTGGCAAACGATTGTATCAACAGAAATTCGGTGAAAAAGATGGAAAGTTTTATTGCGAGGATGATTTCGTTAACCTTGTGGCGCCAAAGTGTGCTAAATGCGGCAAACCATTACTCGGAGAGTATTCACAAGCGTTCGGGAAATCTTTTCATTTTGAATGTTTCACCTGCGTGCGATGTTCGAAGACTATTCGTGGAAAGTTTTACAGCGAGGATTCGAAAAACGTCATGTGTGAAGACGATTGGAAGAAGGAGCATACTTTTGAATGCGCATCATGTAAAAATCTGATATCTGAAATTGATCCATCGATCGAAGCAATGGGAAAACACTTTCACCCCGATTGCTTCAGATGTGCAACTTGCAATGAAATACTGAAAGCAGGGCCGTGTGCCATAAAAAACAACAAGCCGTACTGCACGAAGCATGCAAGAACTTCGAATTACGCGTAGGATCTCCGGTGGTAAAATTCGCCCTAAAGCTTCTTGCTACCGTGAAATGCTTCCTTCTTTCCAACTATTTTGTCTATTCGCCTCACCAGTCAATTTTCTAGTTTTTGCTTTCTCATGCTGCTTTTAAAGCTCACTGCAATAAATTTCCTGCCAAGTGTGTACTCTTCTTGAAACTATATTCATGCGTATGTCCGGGTTGGTTTAGGCAAGGTGGTTAACGTTAAATTATTAAAATGTGCATTGATTACACTAAATGAATTTCGCTGGAATTACTAGGTTCCCTTCGAGAAATAATCAAGTTCTAAAAGATTCACAGCAAGACGAAATATCATTGCTTGCAAGCATTCGTCTTGTTCATGATTTTGGTAAGTCAACATATACAGGTCGGGTTAGCAATCGATCAGATGTAGATTCGTTCATCACATGTTTTGCACTGCGTAAACCGAATTCACACACGTGACGGAATTCAAAAGTGGGTCTTGTGAGAACCAAGATTCAAGATTTATGGTGAAAAAAGTAAATAGCTGTACAATACCATAGGATATATGAATGAGAGTTAAACAAACCGTTACTTTAATGTTGCGCCCATGTACTTCAAAGGAGGAGAAAAAGTATTTCCAATTGTGAAATGGAGGGAGGAAATATCGAGTGGAAATATATGTTTGGGTATATATGTTTTTCCAAGTGCGTGTAAGACGGAATCACTATGGGATTTCAGTAAATTGGGGCCAGCACAGTATTATTCAACATAAAATTCGTGACGTTTGTTTGAATCCCGTTTTGTTAGACGAGGAAACAATTTCTGGCGGTAAGCTGTTCCACAAAAAGCATACACGGACTTGGTAAAAGTTGGGGCGATAGTTTAATCGGGAATGTGCAATTTGAAGAATCAGGTTGTGACTGTGAGTAGGGAGAATGGAACCAATTGTAAAAAGGTGTCTGAGTGGGTGGGACCTCGTATGGGTTGTTCGACGTGTCAGATTAGGTCTGCTGGGATGCGTCTGCGCTCGAGGGTGCACAATCCAAGTCTAGTCTGTCGCTGCTCAAAGTGTAGATTATGCTATCCAATAACTATTTTGGTTGCATTATAATAAATCCTTTCGAGGGACGAGATGTCTTTTTCCATCTATGGTGTCAAAGCATGTACTGTACAAATGCAGGTAATTCAAAGTAATTCGAAGTTTTAGTGGTCCAAAAAGCAAATACTTTACAGTTACCATAGATTAAAAACATAGGGAATGCATAAAACAACACAAATGTTTTATCAATATGAAAAGTCAGCATGTGTATTCAGGTGCAAGGTTGGATTTGGTCAATATATACTTGTCAAGTTCCGCCTTGAACATGTTCAGGCTTGATGCACAAATGATATGTGGGTCATAGAGTTGCGTATAAAACAAACTCGGACAGCAAAGAAAAACCTTCGACAATTTGATCTAGAGTGTGGAATAATTAACTTGTAGCCCTGTGATCTGCTACCACGTGCTTCTGCCTATGAAACAGGTGTTCAAGTGGGTGATCCACTGTATACAGAATGTTGAACAGCAGGATCAAGTCACCCCTGAGGTGACAGTACAAAAACTCAAACAGGTTTACAGTTGCAATCCTCTCCTCGTATGTATTGAGTATCTTTGATAATGAGTGTGGTGGAATACGTCCAAAAACTCGTCTGAGTAATCCGAGTACGCTGCAGGCACGCTAATAGACGGCCTCGCATAGCAGGCTGTATTTTTTTCAAATTTCCGCACACCTATATACCGAGATCTTTCTGTGATATACTCCACTCAAGCGTGTGACTGCCAAGTATGTATGAGAAAGGGAAGGGTTTCCAAACTCGCAGCATTTTGCACTTGCGGAAGTTCAAGGTCAACTTGTTTTGAATTGACCACTGTTTGTAAAACGAGGCAATCCTCAACAGAGTTGACCTTCGTCCAAATTTTTACATCGACGGTGAAAAGAACAAGTTTACATCTCACCAGTTTCGGTAGATCATCTATAAATATTAAGAACCGTATTGAACCAAGTACTGAACCTTTTGGGACACCGCTCGTGGCTTTAATAGTTCGTGAAATTTCGCCATCCATTCTGATTTTCGCTTTGAGTTCAGACAGGTAACTTGTGAATCATGCTAGTAGATTTCCAGTGACAATGCAGCTTTTAAGGTAGCAACGAGTGATCAACTCGATCGAAAGCTTTCGATATATTTAAGTAAGTAAGCATGTATGGAACTCCCTTCGTCTAGTGCTAGAGTCAAGTCTTTTAAAGTCGTGAGCAAGTTAGACATGGGTGATCATGTTTTCTAAATCCATGTTGTGTCTGAGAACGTATTTCATGGCTCTTGAGGTGCCTGATAATACTTCCACACACCAAGCGTTCCAATGCTTTAGAAACCACTGAAAGGAGCGTCACAAGGTGGTAATTGACTGAATCCGAACGACTGCCATCTTTGTAGATTGGTGTAATAACACCGGTTTTCCAGTCAGCTGGTAAGATTCCGATATTTTGTGTATGTTTAACTAAATCACATAGTGGACCGCAAAGCTCCAACTCACGTGACTTCAGAATAGCCGGCGTTATTCCGTCTTCCCCCGGGGATTACTTAACGTTTAATCTGCGTATATGCTTTCGCGCAACCGTGGGATTCACATCAATATAACTTGAACTTTCCACCTCCATTGAACCTGTCAGTGACATCCTTTGTGTAAAAGACTTGCGCATAAAATGCTGCTAAGGCGTCAGCTGTATCACTGACATTATTTGTCAATCCGTACGCTGTCCGAATACGAAAAACTCAAGGTTTAACCTTAGTCGCGTTGTTTACGATAGTGTAAGTTATCTTAGGATGTCGTTCCATCTGGTCTATCAGCATCTAATGGCGATATTGCTTGCCTTCGCGTATTAGGGTTTTACCTTGTTCCGGACATTTCGAAAATGGTTCCAGGATAAGTTTGTTCAAGAGATCCTGTGTGTAGCCCATGTGGCTATCCACTTTCAAGTGCGGCTGCGGAGTTTGAAACAAAATGTGCTAGCTTTTCTTTTCGGGATATAGGCAGATTGTTCCTGTATTTTTATACCGATGTATCTTAAAAAGGCTGGAAAAGTGACTTTCTACATTCGTAAGATCAAGATGCCTCTCTTCTAGCATCTTGAGTGCTTCACGAAGACCAAAATAATCAACCCTTCTGATGAGTTTGGCGTCATTAGATGACATCCACACGCTGCACGCGAATTCGAAGAACAACACGATGTGGCCACTCAGTTAAAGAGGACTTTGATACTACACTGACTGTACTGCTGTTGCTTCAGATGTGATAAATTCAATCTAGGATTGTAGATTCGTCGGGGCCTCTCTGTCGAGTGAAGGAATTTACGTGGTTGTAAAGGAAGGTGAGAATAATCATCGCGCGGAATTTGTACAGAAGTGATTGCTGCGGGTGCAATGTTTTGGTGTAAAGCTCTGGAAGGTTGAAATCACTTGAGTTCCGATCAGATTTCCAGCATTACCATTATTTGTAGCAACATTTCGTTTTTGGCATCATATGAGGTGGGTAAGCCGTAAATTACTCCAAGGATGCAGTTCTCCACCGATTCCAAGCGCGAGCTACACCACATGATATCCCCCAGCTCAAATCGTGTATCAGAAACATTGTTTAGTGAGGACGTTCGTGGTAATACACAGCTACTCCACCACCTGTTCTTGAGCTGTCTCATCAAAGCATGATCATGTTTGGAACTGCCAGCTCGCAATCATTCACCTGATCATTGAACCGCGTCTCGATTACAGCAATAATGTCAGCAAAACCTGATTGTTGAAATGAGTTCATTCAGCTATTTTGATCCGCAAAAAGTGCGCATTTGTGTGTAAACAGTTAATACTGGTTTAGATATCTAGCGATGATACGTTGATGGTGTCTATTAGTCTGACACCCTCAGAGCCGGATATTTGTGATTTTTCAAACGACTTCTGTGTTTGAGTTTTCAGTGTCTTTGCACGGCAATGGATCAGCTTGAGTTTTTGAGACCGACTTAAATATGCTCAGTCTGACATCACTAGGGATATTTTTCCTGTGTACTCGCCAAGTATGTCAGCCGAAATCTGTCATTGCACGGGTTAGGAATGTGAGTTTCCAGCTAGGTGGTCCATCACCTTTGTAATTTCATGACCGGGTATACTAAGGGTACTCAAAACAGCACTGTTCCGCACTCCTATCGTTTTGAAATGTAGAACCACTGTTTGTAGTCGTGTTATTGTTGTTTAATAGCCTCCGTCGTATCGCAGCCTCTGGAACGCCTAAAAATATTAAACTGCGCTCGTTACTCTCTTTACGAAAATCGAGATAACGATTAAACATTTTACAACTGGTACTCACGGTACGATGAGCGATCAGTTTATAAAGTGCGGTTGTGTAAATATGTTTATACGTATAATGTATTTATATATTACATAATCTATGTATATATAATCAAAAAGCAGCATTGGCCAATTGGACAGCACTAGCACTTGGTACTGTGAATTGGTTTACGTATTATGTAGTACGTGTCGAGTTCAAATTGCGGATGAGATTGGAGTAATTAGGAAGAGTCTTTTGGGAGACAAATAGAATGATCAGAGTAAAATCGTTAATTTCATCGCTGGCTTCACCCAAATAGCTTGTTATGAGTTAATAAAGCCGACGCAAGCCAATAACGTCGTGAGTTTCCTTGCGATGTTTCGTACCAACTCATTTAATTTTTGGCGCGAGTTAGCGCTAAGTTTAACATGAAGTGGGGAAACGTCAGTCGAAAACGTATTTGGGCAACTTTGTTTCATTAAGTATAAGGGAATTGATGATGGTTCTCAGTAAAACGTATTATTACTCGACATAAAAGTTCGCATCAGTTCTTGAGGTTAGGATCAGCATATGATCAAGCCACTGATTTCAAGCAGGTTTCCCCAATAAACTTAACCTGGACATCTGTTAGCTGACAAACAATCTTCAGAAAATCTACTTGGTTTATTTGCTAGGCATGTGAGCAGCACTAATCATTGAGAATTAACCTTGCAATAAATAAAGGCCTGATGAGGAACTGGATTGTTCATTAAAACTTTCTTTTATATATCTCAATGCGATATACAGATTGTAGGGTTTGCTTAAAACATAGTGATAACTTGAATATATTGTTTTGTACGCGTTGTTGCAAAATTAGTGAAAATTCATGGCATTGCGCCCTTAGATAGTTATCGACCGATAACACTTTGAGCAGTATAAGGTTTCGCAGCTGAGGATGAACGAACAAAAATATTATTGGTCAAAGCCAAGCTAGCAAACAGAGCAGATCACTGTGAAGGTTGAATAACAAATAGTTGCTCACATATTCATCGCCAAACTAATGGGGGGTGATGTGGTGACTAAACTCAAAATGCAATCGATATGCACATTTTCAATCGAAATCACCAGAAGGAATTCTACACAAGGACCAAAGTGATGTGTTGCTCACATCCCTCGAAATTACACTCCACTACCGGTTTCTGGCTGTTTGCCGTCATCAGGCGGAGACAGTGAGATTAGGTTCAGTGAGCCTTGAAACAGTAGACAATTCCTTGAGGAAGATATGAATGGTTTTGGACGCCTTCCCATCAGACACACCAGCACCGGTTATGTTCACTTTGCATTTAAGGTCAACCTAATCGGTTTCTAATGTGTGTTATTGCATTTAAAGTTGAATGTAGTGTGCATGGGATTAAACCGTAGTCTAATTTAAACCAACAGTTATACCTGTTTCCCAAATGGACACAAACGACAATCCGTTCGGTTATTTGACCTGTGGACAAAGTTATTGCAAAATTCACTAAGAAAATACGTTTTCAATTTGGGAGTAATCTTGATGATTTCTTAGCCCTTAACCAAGAAAGCGAACAAAACTATACATCCTGACAATATGGATCTACATATGTCATTCCACTTTGCAACTGAAAACAAATTATGTCCCTTTAATTTTTACCTGCGTCTTGTAGTGTTCTGTAAACTACACAATCCCGTTTTGCTTGTTAAGTTGTTCTTATTTCCCACATTATTCTGGGGTTTCTGTGAAGCCATGCACATTTTAAACCCTTAAAATTGAATTGAAACGTTTTACCACCAAAAATCAATAGCACACAATCTACACGTTCGTTTACTCATTAACTCTGTTGGTGATACCTAAAGAACACAAAGTTTTCAGTTGTTTTGCAGCCACAAAGAATCGATCTGATTATCGTTAGAATGTATGGTATTTTGATAAACCAATGTGTGCACTGATTTTACGTGACCTAAAATAAAAATTCGGTTGTGTTCATCAATTTTATTGTGTTTACCCGGACGTGTGCACGTTGTGAGGACAACCAGGAAATTGGCTTTGTTTAAGAAATCAATATTTTAGAGACAACTCAACGTTGAAAAGTATAATGTGAGACCCGTTGCATTTTTGCACTGCAGTGATAGGAATGAACCGTAATGGCGGTAGTGCAAGAGTGTAAAATTAGTTGGCTTATTTTTACTTGTGTTCGTTTGAGTGTACAAATTGAAGCTACTGATGATGATATTGTGAATATGAGCAAAAGATTCGTCCCTTGTAAGATGTCGTAACTCATTGGAAAATATTAAAACGAACCCCTAGTACCTTTTCTCAGCGAGAGTAGATAGCTTATGAGGCGCATCGAGTTTGCTTTATTTGCATTACACTCTAAGAGTAGTTGAGTAACAATAAATTTCATTAAGAACGTTTGAAAGACAGCAAAGTTGAAGTTTCAAGCAAGCAATACCCAAGTTCATTTGAAGTAAACTTCTACAGATTATTTTGATTTAAAAATCGTTTTCCGATTGAAATTAACATTGAAAAGCTGACATTTGTTAAGCTATCAGCCGACGCCAAAGCTAAACGGAACATTTAGACAGCATCAGGCGGTAAGCATATTGTATTTAGAGAATCACAATTCAAATTGTCTTTATCAAACTTGGACGATCCATTTAATCGAATTCGGCATGAAATCTTTAAAAATATTAAAGCCAGAAATGATCGTTTATTGACGATTCATTCGAAGCAAAAACAAAATACTGCTGATTTAACAGAACACAGAGACAGGTGAATTTAACACGAGGTTCGCTGTAGCGGGTCTCTATTGTTTTGAACACATTTCTCTCAGCATATGTTTTTACAAAGCATATTCACCGATCTGGTTTATTTGTACGTACATATGCCCAAACTACCGCAAAACAATATTATTCGGAATTCGAGTAGAATCGTATATATCAAGATCGAATTAATTAATGAATCGATATGATGTAGACACGGCCTGTGACAGTTCCATGGTCGTTAAAATATCATGTGCTTTCCGTACAAGCGGGTTATTTATATGACATTCTGCCTTTAGTGACAAATCTTCCGTAAAAGCTAGGAAGGTACACATATAAGCAAAAAATGATGGAATTCCATTTAAAGCTACAGAAAGAGGTTTCGGTACCTTTGTAAGTAATAAATCCGAACGAAATAAAACATAGAATCCTCATCCAAAAGTGGCATACAAGCACAACTTGTTTACCATTCCTCCACTGTTTCAAGCGCATGCGGATCCTGATGAGTGCAAACAGTACGAAACCGGTCGCGGTGTGTGTGTGTGATGGAAATGCATGTAAATGAGCTTTTTCGTTCATGGTCATGGGTTTAAACCCTGTATAAATGAGTGTGGGCTGATATGATTGAACAGGTTGGTTGTATCAGCATTATCCAACAGCGGCAAAATGATTCAAGATGACCTATATTTTATTTCCTCTTTAACATAAGCTTGATATAGATAAGTTTAGTTAACCCGAGTATAACCTTTCTTGCACATGTCCTGTTTAAATTTAAATGGGTATAAACACATATATGTCTATTGATCTTCATCACTCTGTCTGCCTTGATTTATCCGACTTGGAATGCAAATCCATCTGGAAATTC
Organism: Atriophallophorus winterbourni; assembly: GCA_013407085.1. Lineage (NCBI taxonomy): Eukaryota > Metazoa > Platyhelminthes > Trematoda > Plagiorchiida > Microphallidae > Atriophallophorus > Atriophallophorus winterbourni. Next base: position 20,467 of record JACCGJ010010117.1, read on the forward strand.
GCCAGCGGCTGAATGCCATTTGTCGGAGCGATTAAGCTGAGGAATCTTCGGTGAAGTTGAAGAAATCTACTATAACCACGTATTGAGGAATTATACAAGACTTAGCAACAGTTTAATGCTAACTATTCAGTTATATGCAGCGGTGTCGCTTGAGTATGCGTTGAATCCACGGATAAAGGCACACAAAATGAAACTCTTATCCATGCCAGGTAACACTGAAACGGCCAATGAATACATGTATAGGAAATATTAGTTAGTTTAAACAAGATAAGTAAACTTGCTCGCCTTCAAATCACATGCCACACCACCAAGTTTGTTCTGTTTTACTGATTCGGTTTGGATAATCAACACCTGTCTTACGCGATATGAAAGGTGGACGCATTGTAGACGAAATGGAGTTGGGAACAACGGTTTGGTTACATTGAGACGGCAGATCCCATGCAAGCTTAGAATCAGGCAATAACCATACACATGTTCAAAAAAATCAGGCTTGCGCTCGGTTGCACTGTTCCTTTCTTATGATTGAATACCGAAAGAAACGAAGGAGAAGAAGAAGAGAAAGAACATTACTTTATTCGTTATGATATATGTGTGTGGGGGGTGCGTGTTTGTAATCGTGAAAATGCACTTACTCCTTTCATCCTAGTGTTTAGTTAAGAAATTTTGATAAATGTGAGATCGTACTAGATTTGCATCAAAAATTTCCTCTCAATCTATACAATTCTTTTGTTAATAGCGCTGGATTCCAGTGGATCATCGACTGGTTTAATCTATATATTGGTTAGCTAAATTTTTTACCTGACTCTTGATCCACTGAGAAGCAAGTTGATCAGCGATTCTTTTTCGAGAAGATCACAGTTTGAACTTTACTGGCAATTTCCATGCTCAGTTCTCATGAATGTGTATACTTTCTTTGTTAAAAATAACGGAACCACCATTTGATTCGTTTTCTGACTGCGGGTAGTCTCGACAGAGTTCAATTGTCAATTTAAGTTTCTACAAAGTAAGAAACATTAACACCGTTAACATAATTTGAAGTACCAATTCATTGACAGTCAATTTAAATGCACTTACATTTTGGCAATTATCTGGAAAGCGTTCGCTTGTGTCATACTTTTGACGGCGTTGGAATTTATCGACAACACCTCTAACATTACTCGTTCCATGGACATCACCAATGATAAATCTAATGTTACTCTCATTCATACATGGAAACATAGTTCTCAGAAGGGAATCCTGTGCTCGATTTTGGCCTTGCAAATCCTTACGACTAAGTTGAGCAACCGGATAATCGCACGCCTAAATGGCCCGGTTTGTGAGTCACTAAAACCAGGCCAATGAATTAAATCGATATCGATCTACTGGGTTTTATGCCGTCCGTCTGTACCGAGCCTTAGAGCAATGCGGGCTTACATGGTACTGCGTGATCACGTGATATCCAGTCCTGTCTGTCTGCATTTCCGAAGGACGATCACGGTAACACACAAACCAGCTCTAACGTGTCCGCCACTGAACGTGGGTGGAAATTTACAGTACACGATAGCGTACAGTCACTCGTGAAGATCCGGGCCTGGCATTAGCGTCATGTTGTTATGGCTAGTAATTTTAAATTTACAATATGGATTTACAACATCTGTCACACTGCGTGAGGCGGAAACCGGAATTTACTTCAGCGGATACTTCGAAGTTTGTCTAGGCGAATATGTTTCCATCGTCTGTCGCCATCAAGTTCACAAACCGCAACCCAACGCTACGATTTACCACTTACACGAGAAGCATATTTCACCAGATAAGCCGTTTGAAGACTCAAGTCGACTTGCTTCTTACGGACTGGATTACCACCCCGGATTGGCGTCGGGCAATCTACTCTCCAATATAAAAAAGAACGGAACAATAATCTCAGTAAGTCAGTACTTGTATCTTATCGTTGCTAAAATATGGGGTAGATTGATAGCACTGTTTATTTGTTCATGGCTATCATCATCATAAGCATTATCTGGAGGTGGTTGCCACGTTTTTAGAAATCTTTGATCAATTTTCAGGTTTCTAGAAAGCGATTTCTCTAAAACACGAAATGGTAACGATTTAATTGTTCACTCACATGAACGCAGTTCTGCATTTCTGTGATATAGGCAGATAACAAACTACGATAACTTATGTGTCATCGCTTTCAATAATAGACAGATGGAATTCAATGAGATGTAATTTTTGGAAACATTGAAAAACACGTGATTACCAACTAAACGTTTGATAGATTGTCAAAAGTTAGGTACTTCTGGCACCGCCAATTCGTAAAATCACAGCTGATCACCTTTGGTGAAATCGAGGGGCCTTGTAGGCTCCGCTAAAGCAATGATGAGGAATTCTGCAAGAATACTCCCTTGTTGAAGAGCGTACTTGTTAAATGTATCTGAAGTAAGCGCTTCATGCATTTATGGCATTTAGATTCCCTAGTCCTCTTTATTTTTCTATGTAAGCAAAAGTCAGGATTGTATGAAAGTCGGGCTTAGACATTCTGCTTTACCCGAATGTTCTATTCGACGATTTTGTTGAACTCAATCATCAATTTCATTCTAAGTGAATCGATATTAACGTCATGCAGTGATATATGATTGATTTCAATAAAGTGTTTGCTTAGTACTGGAGAAGCGTGCCTATAGGGCGAGTATCCTACTTGCACTCATCTAAACTAGGTACGCTTGATAGAATTTGTTCCAAGTTGCGTTGCATCAAATGTGCTTTGTTGATTTCCTTGTTCTAACTGGCATAATAAACTTACAACTGACAATTGATTGCTGTCAAACAAACTGTCAAAAGTGGATCGACGCACGTAATCAAATTGGGAGCTACATTTACCACCATTCGTAAGGATAGAATTGGGATACCCTATTTACTCAAACTCATGAGTGCAAGCATTGTAGTTTAAAAAAGATCGCTTGTCTCTAAGTCAATAACATTTTACTGATCGATTAACGTTTTGTCTTTTGCGTGACACCATATCGCGAGCTCTGTCTCTTGTTACTTAACCTGTGGTAAAATCTGTTTTTACATATTTTCAAGGTTATTCCATAAAACCATTTCCAATTTGATTGATTGGGCGAGTTGTGAACAACTGAAATTATGTTTGCGTTATGTCACCGTGGAACTAAATTGTATGATTGTTTGTCTTTAACCGATTTTAATTCTTGCTATCGTTTCCTATTTCTTTTTTTACACGAGAAGCTTCCCATTAACAAACTAATTTAAAAGACGCATGTGGATTGCATGACGTTTGTTTCTCCGCTCAGAAATCCTTTGTACATAAAGCGTGTTGTTCTGATCAATTTCTCAGACTGGTTCGATGGAAGTCATTTCCCCTGGTGCGACGAGTTATTCACAAATCAATTTATCACTGGGGCCGTTGGAAGACAGACACTTGGGTGTATATCTCTGTTTGGTTGAGTTTCCCGCGATTTCTGGCGTTCATCGCTTCACACGGATTTCCAAACGAGCCAACTGCAACGGTTAGTTATTTTGAATAACGCGAATACATCGAACGTAGAGAGAGCCATTTTATAAATGTTCATATTCGCTTAAAACATTAGATATATTTTTCTTCATTTGAGTGTATTTCGAATCAGAAAAAACGATGACAAATGTTTATGTCAAATCTCCCGTTTTTACTTCCATCCACAAATTCGCTCATCGTTTGTATTACCGCGCATTCCATCTGTTGATTTATCACATTTTCATGGAAACTTAGCAATAAGCTCACTCCATTAATGCCACTGTTTAGTCGCACTATATCATTGTGAACGTTATCATCTTAACTGTCTTCCTTTGGTTCTGGTAAAGTGCACAAGCAATCCATGAGGTAAGGTATTCATCGTCGAAGCTTTTATAATCTTTATACACTTCCAGTAAGGTGAGTAATTTTGCTCGCATTCCGTTGTTGATCTCTTACCACGCAACTGGATAATATATCCACCACACAGCCATTATTTTCTTATTCCTTAGCTAGTCTCTGTTGTTGAGTAATGTGAATCCAACTAGAACCTATTATTTCATTTAACGAGAAATGCACACAACCAAACTTACCAGAGCGCCCTTAGTTTAAGTATAGGGTTCACACATCGCAGTGTTATTATTGTTTCCATACATTTACAACTTTTTTCACAAAAGCATTCTCATTTGTATTGGCGGTAGTTACTCGAACCACGTTATGTTTTACTGGCTCGCATAATACCGATCGTGGTCGATTGTGAATTCTTCATCGCTTGATACAGAGTGCATACCAAATAAGAATTCCTCACAAAGCTTTCTTGAACAAAAGATTTATTAACCGGATTGCTTTAGCGTAAAATTGAAATTTGGAATCCTATTCCAGTTGCTCTCATTCTAATTTGGTTATTTTGTCTTATAAAGCTTTCTGCTACCTACATGAAATCCGTCTGATCATTTCGGTATGCTAATTGGAAAGTAATTTATAATAAAACAACCAATGGCTTAACTGCAATTAGTTTTATATGTTCAATGATGGAAAATCCGGGCGTCAGCACAAGAGACAGAAGTAAATGTCCCATTATAGAGTTTGGTTATGCACAAATACTAAAAGAATTTTTGAGTAAAAAGCGAAAATAGGGCAGTAAGATATTATGTTTTAAATAAATGACCTTGAATATGTAACAACAGCCTCCATCTGTCAGTGCAGTATGCAGTGCACGGGTGCGTCATGTTTAATTTATTCACGCTTATTGCATGCAAGGAATCTTGACGCATGCGAGCGCCTTCCAACGTTTATCGCGCTCAATCAGTCGGAGGAAATAATTTTTCTCATGTCCGTCGTAGCAATTCAAGGCCTTCCATTGTATTCCTATCTCAAACGGGTTTAAAGACCACAGATGTGTACGAAATTCCAAAATCCGGATTCATTTAAAGTCCGTTTTTAACAGAAAGAGAAAAGTACATAACGTTTTAACCTAATATTTGATATAGCTTGATATATCGATCAGACCTGAACGGTCATATCGCACTCCACTGAGTGTTAGGCTGCTTGCTGTTAAAGTTAATCAACTGATGCGTTTGTATTAATTTTTCTTAGATTTAGAGTTCAACGTCATCACCCTCGTGGTGCTGGCTTATAAACAATTGCCCTTCGATTAACCTGATCATGTAGATTTGATTGTAAACCGAACTATCATGCGCAGTTTTGTATCCAAAAATTAGTCAAATTTGTTTGTAATATGAATGAACAAAAAAATGTGCTTTCAAAATTCGTGTATCTGATTTTCAAGCAATGTGGTGAACAGTATAATGCGGAGAATGTGAGCATGTGAACGAAACATTTATACTTGAAAAATGGTTCTAAATTGCCATACACAATGGAATAAAGCTTCCGTTAAACTGCCGATTCATCTATCATCTCCATTCATGTGTATAGCCTTGCTGGATATAGTTAGGAACATGACACCTTATAACCCTTAGCATTGTGTGGGTATTGCTCACAAAAGTTGTTAAACTGTTAGAAAATGTTCCTATTCAGAAATATTGTACGGTCGGGTCCATTAAGTTTAAATCTTCCCTGTTCTAGCCTCCAGTTCGTAGTTTACACAGGACACTTCGAGAACACTCAATCTACGTTACCCCTACGATTCGTACCCACTTGTTAGTTGGGTCCCGAATCATCTCTGAGGTCAAACTTTCCAACGCTAATTACATTCATCCCATAACACAAGACAACGCCAATTGTTCAAACGCGTTAATTACACACGTGACACAGAAAGAAACACAAGTCTAACCACAGCACTGGCCCGAAACATATTTGTCCAGGTTGTCAGTTCAATCAGATTTATCGATCGATTTTACGCGAACGTGTTCATTTCAAACGCTCACTACGTTGGGCTCGTTTGACAGACTCAGACGAATTGCCTATCTTCGACAGCGACTGAGGTTGTTCATCTCCGCGTGTTCTGGACGATGTTGTCACTTGAACCGTTCTAATGCAATCCTCCCGAAACCCGAATTATTTCCGGTTCGCTGTTGTCATCGTCGGTCGTTTTGGGAGTTCCTGGTCTTGTGTTGTACCGAAAGTTGGAGTTTTGCATATCATTCGCAAGCTCGTGATTAGCGCTCATTGCTAATGCACTTTACATCACAATGTGTCGTACTTTTGTCGTTAAAAACAAAGTTTGAATTTTTCACCACCCGAAGCGGAGGATATGCACTGCTGATGAACTCAAGTAAGAGCGAAACTCGAGTCAAGTGATTTCATCATGGACCGTCGTGATCAACTTCGTGAATAGTTCGATGGGCTTGGCACGGATGAGTAGTCACAAATATAAACAACATATTCTCCAAACCTCGCTTAAACAACAATGTCCATCAGATCTAATCGGTGTTAGCTTACACTGTATCCGATGGTAAGAACTGACACGAATATCTGTTCGGTTGGGCGACCACAACAGATGATGCTGGCTCCTTCTGAACTGGTCGGGCAAACAAAGCTACTCAAATGTGCCAGTCTGGAGAACAGTTCATAAACGCTTAATTGCGATCGGTCAAACGGTGGACGGTAGCCCAGGTCGTTAAGGCGTGGGACTACAATGGTGGTCGCGGGTTAAAATCCCACACGAAGCGGAGGATATGCACGGCTGATGAGCTCAAATAAGAGCGAAACTCGATTCCAGTGCTTCCATTATGGACCGTCGTGATCAACTTTGTGAATAATTCGATGGTCTTGGCACGGATGAGTAGTCACAAATCTATATTTTATTTAATAAATAAAATAATGCGATTACCCAATTTGTCTCACGTTCTGAAAAAAATATTACGAATTCACTTAACCATTTAAAATGATGCAACCCTATTTTACGAAGCACAAACTTTTTCATCTTCACAGTTAATCTGCCTGTGATTATCACCGTGGTTATTGCTGGAATGTGTATTTCGGTCTACTTGGCACTTCTGTTGTGCTATCTAAGGCGTAAACGAAACAACGTGATCCGAATAATCTCCGTCACCCACAGCGATGGTCATTTGCCACCGGAACCGCTTAAATCAAAACAGCCAATCGCTCAACCGACGGTCGAATTTCAACCGGTGATGGCTTCTATGAAATTTACGTCCTTTTTGTCATCGACGTTCAACATTCCATGTCACATGAGCGTGCAAAAGCACAACGGTCATTCGTACAGACGCCCGATGCGCTACACACACCCGTTGGCGGCGTTGAATGCTCGTTTTACGAAATTATATCAAATGGCAGCGGATCAAAGCTACGAATTTCCGAGAGAAAATCTCACAATCGGTCGATTACTTGGCAGTGGGGCGTTTGGAGTTGTCCGAAGTGCTGTTGCACGTGATTTACCGAACCATACTGCCGGTTCGATTCCGGTAGCGGTGAAGACGTTACGAGGTAGTCGACGAAGTTTTACAATGCTCGAAGCTATTCTATAGTATACTTAAGTCAGCTAATTAGAAGTTGTTTGCCATTTCTATTTCAGATGACTTTACTGAACTCGATGTGATCGATTTGTTGAAAGAAATCGATATCATGAAGCAGCTTCAAGGTCATAGGCATATTATTCGACTGCTAGCGGTATGCACTCAGAAAGGTAAATTATTGTCTTACTTCCATAATGCATTATGCAATTTTGGGTAATTTAATAATCATGACCACAGTTAACGTTCTTATTGTACATTTTGTGGCAATTTCGATCCGTTAAATCGTATATTTAGGCATGAGATTATCTACTCTATTCCTTGAAAATTCACTTCAATTTCATCCAGTAACTACCACGTTGAGGAAGACACCTTCTCAATATGGCCCTTGTTGGTGGACGCTTTTGTAATACAACACACCTACACGTATTCTTACGACCAAGCCTGAGACTAAATCAGGAACCAGAACCACTTTTTACAGAAATACATGAAGATTCTCATCGAAAGTCAAGGTGGAAAGTAGTAACAAATACGGATAACTCGTCATAAGTAGACATCGTATAAACGCAAGAGAATAGAGGTCTGCTTACAACATTCTTTTCACACAGAAGGATCTTCAAGACCAATTCGACGTCAACAAATTGAGAGGTTGACAAACGGAAGTATTATAAAGTATTCTATTTGCAAAATGAATACGTGGTGAGATTCAGCCTCGGTTCATCTACTACTCATGGCAACACCCAACCTCCGACCTCTTTGTGTAGAAAGTTCACACCATAAATTCAACAAAAGTTTTATAATATAACGAAAACGTACAGCATTTCAGCTAATAAGTTGAACACAAATGGAGTTAGTCGAAAAGAATAGGGCGAAAACGGGATAAACACGAAAAAGGACCTCGTAAGCTGCTCACCATTAAGTTCTTTGTGAAAAAGGAATGAAGTAATGAATAGTTAACATAGACAGCGTGGGAGAAGAGGGAAATGAAGCAAAAGATTAACATAATTGAAAAAGAGAATTTAGGGTACAATATCAAGAATGTATATGATATTACTCGAGCATTTTCAGTGAGGATATTTTATCATTACAAACTAGCAGACAAAAATGAAGCAGCCGTCAAAATTGATACAGGACGAAGGAAAATATTTGCGGAGCATTTGAGGATGTCTTTTCTAAGCTATTACCTTCAAAGAGAGCCCCTCTGTATAAACACCAATTCACAGGTTTAGACGTAACTAAAGCCATTACGTTTTTGAAAAATCGTAAGGCGACACGTTCTACCGTAGGCTCGCTATCCACCTTGTGAAAGGTTCACTGTTTGTTCTCGTCAATATTTGGGATGTGGATTCTCATATTAAGGATAATGCAGCAGCCTACCTTAATCTGCTAAGTAGTTAGAACCATTGTATCATTGGAATCCGATATGTGCATACGACGTGAGCAGAATACCACATTGATCTGATAACTAGTCTTCTTTTTGCGCTCAAATCCTGCTGATATGAATGTTTGTATTACGGATCCAGTTGACTAAATGTGACCTATTAATCCACGCAGGCAGCTTCAGGTTGATATCCAGATTGTATTCCACCCAACCCAATATCTGCTCATACCTTACCGGACGTTGGAAATTATGTTAAGATATCCAGGATGATAAAGCGCTGAATGTGATTGTCAGTGAAGTTTGCACATCAAAATCTACCATCATAGACCCAAATCAAATATTTTCAACGCAGATCAATTTGTCGAATTTTAGGTGTGCCGTATCTGGTCATGGAATTCGCTCCACATGGTAACCTACGTACATATTTACAAAAACAAAAAGTGGCCCTTATTCGTTTGCCGGCAAGTACTCAGTGTCTGTTAAACTATGGACGTCAAGTTGCGGAAGGCATGGACTACTTGTCTTCGAAATCGGTATGTACTGGTGCTCTGTCCAAGGCTATGTTTTCCGTAAAACCAACACGATAGATAATTATCAAATGCAATGTTCAGTGTTTTCGATTTTTCTTTGTTGATTTAAACATCATTGTGAGCCCGCTCGTTTTTCACTTTTTTTGTTTTTTATGAGACTGTGAGCTGTTTTAGAAAGAAAGTGGTAAACTGTTTCGAAACACCAGAGCTACTGTGAAATTAAATTGATCCGCTAACAGCGATGATGATCATTTACATAAGGATTCTGAGCCAAGCGGGGACTCACACTGAGTGAACGATTTTCATTGCAGTGAGCTAAGCTAACTCTACTCGCACTGTTCATATATGGACATTAGGATCAGGTTTCATAGCAATATTTTAGTCATGCTTTTCGAACTTATTGATTTCGACTTCAACCGAAAATTGGTCACTACTCGTGCTTTATGATATGAAGACAAACCAGGCGGTATTATGTGAAACAAAATTTACAGTACGTGGAGATCACTGTGCATGTTGATCGCAAAGCCCTTTGAAAAATGGCAGCTCGAGTTACGGCTTAGTTCCAAAGAACGGCAGATAAAAGAGCGGCTTGCGTATAGAAAGAAACGTTTTCAGCTCAGTGCCCATACGGTTTTCGGCTAGCCCGTAAAGGTTATTTTCGACTTTTTGTTATCAAGCTCGATGTAACTCTGAGCAAAATTTACTTAGAACTAGAAAATTATTTTTCGTTTTACTAAACAAATAATGCAGTGCACAATCTGAGCAAAATCCTAGAATAGATCTACAAAATGTGTTGCATCAAGTGGTTCAGTTTTCCTATGAATATGTGACCTGGGACTTGAATGATTATTCTGTCATCCACGGTCCATTCCATTTGAACGTGAAACGTACGATCACTATATACTTCAACTACCGTCAAACGGTATTTTCTAGAGCGCACCCATGTAAAAATATCGTTGGCGTTGTTAACGTAAAACCTTTACCAATTATTCTGATTTATAAACTTAATAGCGACGTTAAAACGTAAGAAAGAAATCCACTCTGGCACGATATGCAAATGAATCACATTCCATTCGAAAAATCGGGTTCCGCACTCATCTTTTGCTAGTTTTAATGATCTAGTCCTAATTTGAAATTCGGCTCACACTGCGTGTGAACCCAACACCCACGCCTGTTTGTTCTCGTTCATTTGGCGCAAATTTTCGCATGGTGAACTCACGAGTCATGTGCGCACCGCTGACTCAGCTCTAGAATCAATCGAAATGATTGTGACTGTGACAAGAACAAGTCACGAGCACGGGTGCATGCATGTAGGTGAAGGTTACGATTTCAAGCCTTTAATTTTTTGCTTTTCATTCTACACTTCTTTGACACTTATCCCGGAATAATTCATTCAAGAGCCAAAATGAACAATATAAAATCTGTATATAGAATAGTGATTTGTCTTTTGAGAACCGGTAACATGCTTCCGGTAATAAAGCGAAACATATTTAGAAACCACTAGTTCAAATAAAAACAGAAAATGTCAGTCTTTATCTGAAATTATGAAAAGGATAAGGTAATAATAGATAAAGAAATAACCACACACTCTCGCACACCAAGATATGCTCCTGCATTTCAAAGTTGCAAATTGAAGCCTGTGTACCAACGGGAACTTATGCGAACGCTAAAAGTACCGTTTGTGTGAAATTGCGGGTTTGTGCACAATCTGAACAAAACAAATGTGCTGTCTTTTCGACCGCCATCCTTGCTGTTAGCGATTCCACGGAATGGTAACACGATCAGTTTTCATGCATGATGCAAAGAAATTTCAGTGCAATCGGTTAGAGTAGTTTTTGTTTAACGTTTCACTTCTGACTCAGAAGCTTCGTCAGGTCAAGGGTGATAGTCAGGACAGGGAACATAATTAAGTAGTAGTCAAACCACTAGCCCTGATTTGACCTTACCGCTAAACAGCCTATAGTACGCCTACAGCGTATCACGTCTCGTGGGAATGACCAGGATCAGTGGTCGATTTTCCTCACAGTGTGTATCCACTCTATCCGATTGCACTAAAATTTCTTTGCATTATGAATAAACGATCGGTCCCAAACATATTCCAATCGATCAATTTTCATTTCACTTTTCGTGATGATATTCTTAAACGAATCTTTTTTCCAGATTGTACATCGGGATTTGGCTGCGAGAAATATTCTAGTCGGTGAAGAAGGTATACTGAAAATATCGGACTTTGGATTAACCCGGTCTGTTGATAATTATTATCGGAAACAAACAGATGTGAGTTTAAAAAATGAATGTCTACATTTGTTGTGCGTGCATTAGTTAACTTATATGGAGTTATTTCTAAATGTTTTCGCTACTAACTATCCATTCAGTAGTGCAAATACATAATTACCGAATGTGTCGATGCAGATTTTTGCAAACGTGATAATCACTTATTGTTTGTGCAGGTAATGAATGAATACTGAAAAAAGAGTTAAAAATCTTTCTATGAAATATTTTTAAAATCTCTGCATATGCATATCCCTACCACAATTGTACACAACTAATAGATTGGGCTCTATCACGAAGTGGAATATAATTGCATCACTGTTGTTATTTGTTCCAGTTTTAGACGTATCAAATCAATGTATGATAAAAGATGGTATTAACATTGAAATCACCGAAGTGAATCAGAACTCGCTGGCTTAAAAAAGGGTTGCGATAAATTCATAGTTACGTGGCGGAGAGCGCAGTATCGAAATTCCATGCCAACAATAAACAACTTCGAACAGACACGAAAGGACTATAGTTTCCTTGTTGCGTCTAATGTATGACGTTGGATTCATTTCGATACGTTGCGCTGTCTGACCAGCGTAGTAGAACACATCCGATAAACTCCGGTAAATAGTGCTATAGTAGATAGACTTGAGCGCACCAACTAAGGATGCCAAACAAGTGTTTTCCGATGACCTTCACAGGGAAAACAGTTTTCTGTGGACTTCTGGCCGCAATTTTGACGCTTTCTGCTCTTTCACTTTTACAAAAATCTCTTTTATGCAAGTCGCCGGCGTTCTGTTGATTGACGGTCGTTATTTACGCCCTTCAGGCACGACAATACGTATATAATATGTGTGTTTATATTCATTGCGAAATTGACCCAAAGCGTTGACCTCTAGCTATCTAGTTGTACTTAGGAATGCTTAACCCTTTATTCAACCTTTATTCTCATTGTCATTGATCGATAACCATTTGTTTATACTTTCAATTGACGTTAGGGAGGCAATGTTATATTTTCTCTTGATAGATCTGAACTCAGAGGCGATCTAGTTGACTTGTTCACCTCTTCTTGCGATACAAAAGCTTAACAAAGCCAATTACCGGATATGTGGTTCTGCGACATGTATGAAAGCACAAGCCTGATCCAGGCAAAGTGCCGCACAGTCATGGACTGCACGTAGGATAAGATACTGTCAGGTTTCCCAGGCCTAGACAGATATGAGGAAGAAAAAAGAACAGGAAATGGTAGTGAGACTCCAACCTGTTTCAACATGCGACATAAAACCACACATTCTATGCCTGCCATTATATGATTACTATTCAGTTCCAGATCATTCATAGTGTTCACAAGGTTTTTGCGTGAAAATACATGAAAGATGCAACAATTAATCACCCATTAATCCTAGTGACTCACCGTTTTTTGTCTGAGAATTCAATTCTTAGACTGCTTCTCAGACCAAACTCATAACCGGTGATTTGACAGCAGATCGTTGACTCTTTGTCCGAATGCCATTGAACAAAGCAGTGACTGTTTCAACTTTTGCCTTGATTAGTCTTATTGAAAACATGAAATAGGACACTTGACCATCAGATAGTATAGATCGAAAATATCGAATTCACTAAAAATATGAATATTTTGAATAAAAGACTGCAAAAGTTTTTCTGAAGTGCAGAACTTTGAGACAAATATTCGCATATTCAGAATGCTGTCTAAATAATTAGGTGACATGTAAAATTGCATCCATTTTAGTTTTGTTTGAACGCCACTGTTTTAGTGATCTGAAATCTCATATTTCTACAATCAGTGGGTACCGACACCACTCAAGTTAAAGGTTTTATCTCCAACCTCTTCGCATTTCATCTTAAATTTAAATTCCATATTTACACACCTGTTCTGCATTTTTAATGTCGTTCCAGTTGAATCGATCTTGTCGTGCAGCGTTCAGCACAGACGGTATCTGGCCCGCAGTAGTAATGTTTTCGGAATCTGCAGGTAGATATATCGCAAAACAGGCCACGATAAAAAGTTGAGCTTAGGTACATTTTCCATCCAAAGCAGGGCAACATCCGAAACGATTTCCAAATTTAGGAAAGAAAACACTTCAGCGATTAGATGACTGCTTATCGAATAACTCAGGAATTTCCGCCGTTATCTCACGAATAAGTAACTCACGTAAGATTGGATTGGATTAAAATAGACGATGTTGTACGAAGCTAATAATCTTGACCGAATACTAAGCAGTCACATTCACTAAAGCTTCCGCATTTTCGCACGTTCAGCTACCGCGCGTACGTTAAGACCCTAGCAGACCGTTAAGGCTCATTGCATCGATGATTCTTCCACGCTGCCCAAACGGTGACGTTATAAGTGAACGGGCTGTGAGTACCACAATATAATGATATGACTTCATTTACAAGATAGAGTGCTAGGCTGTCGCAAATATTTTGGCGACAATCGGTGGTACCATGTTTTCCCATTAGGTTTGCTAATGAAATAATGTTACGCACATTATTTGCAAACACAAGTCTTAACCAGTATACCACCGTGTCCCTCCTATAAAAAGCGCCAGTGATGAAACAGAAACAATCGATAACTCCATATGGCACTTGCGATTATTCACCTGCAATGATATATCAATAATTTGAACACAAATACTAAACAGCTTCTGATGAACTGCTACTGAAAAATGTGGATTTATTTCATGAGCATTTGTTTTTGTCTTCTCTGTCCTCATCCACGAACCCATCAAAAATGATTCTGTATCAACGAATTAATCGACGGGAACGGTATCAGTTCAGTTTAGACTTTTCACATCCGTTTTAACCTGATTTAGCTATACTGAATCCAACCAACTGTTGGAATTGTTCCTCACCTTATTATGGTGCGCACATCCCCTCACTTACACTCCACTACCGGTTTCTGGCTGTTTGCGGTCATCAGATAGAGACAGTAAGATTAGGTTCAGTTGAACTTGAAACAGTGCTAAAGTGGTAGACAAAGTTGCTTAAATGCCAGTGTTATTCTACGCGCCTTGATCCGCTCAGACGAATGCGCATACCTTGCCCGGTTTTCTTCAGTTGATTGGTGTCTGTCTCGGCCATCCTTTCTTCCTACAGACCTCTCAGAATGGTCTTGAAACCACGGGAGGTAAAACGTATCGCCGATTATCAGACTATGTTCACTTGGAGAGGCGACTTTCATCCATGATCTTGTTATATGCTATGATATTATCCAGTTTTAAAATTCTATGAAGGTAGGTAGGCCGTGCGAAATGAATATTTAAATCTATATGTAATTCCTTCGGGAAAGTTACACCAAAATTTGTAATTTATTTGTAAAATATTTCATTTATTTCCAACATGGATGGTAAATATTGCTTCACCAAAAATCATACAATTTCTCACACACCATTTGCAAATTCATTCACAAAAATCGACCCACTTTTCACGGCTACTCGAGGCTATTTTCGTTTTATCAATACCACATCAAGTAGGATTCCTACTGCGCTCACAATTCACAGACATTCCTCATTCGTAATCGCATTCATTTCCGTTTGAAGGGTCGCGTGCCTGTCAAGTGGTTAGCGCCGGAGTCGATTTTCGATCGAATATATACCACCATGTCGGATGTGTAAGTCACACCGGTTTTCTTTGTCAATACTCGATCCACTAGCTTCCATGATTCGTACGTAAACTGCGCTTCTATCTCCACGAATGTATGTGTACAACCAACACAGGGTCATGTAATGAACCCACTCAATTAATTTTCATCATATCTCTTGGATTCAAAACAACATGCTGAGATTCCTTGTGTATGAGTCATGTATATTCTAATTTGCCAGCTCCGATATATCTAATCTGGTGTGACAGGTAGAGTAAATCCGACCATTCGAAACGCTCGAGAGAATTTGGACACAGATATTTATCGATCTTTATCTTTATCACTGGTCTGCACGCGATTGGTAGATTTACAATCACTGGTTTTGATCGATCGATAAAATTTCCTCGAGAACAATAGGAAAACGTGGAAAATTTTGCGATAGTTCATTGATGAAACACGCCAATGTGTTCCACATAGATACACATATATTTTCTATGCTGGCTTTAAATCTGTCTCACAGATTTTGGTTGCACACGGTACACAGATTGTCGGTCTGCAATAAAATTAATAGCTGTACGAACCGAAGTTCATCCCACACACTTGCATCTCTCGTTGAAATATGGCAAGCGTTTCGAACCATGACATTTTCGTTTGAAATCGAGATTCAAGATTTTATGGTCACAAAATCACATAGCTTCACAATTACCATATCATAGTAAATATTCGTTTGATGAAAAAGCAATAAAATGTAAGTATGTAAAGTCAAGTGTTGTCCACTTGAATACTTCAAGATTCAAGAATTTATGGTATATAAAGCTTGTAGCTGTACAACACCATAGGATATTCGTATAAGAAAAAATATATTTATATATAAGGTCGAGGCGTTGGGAAGATCGACACTTCTTGTAGTCAGAAACAATGTCATGTATTGTCTCTGTGTGATGGGAAAATATTCGTTAGGATAAATGCCGTGTTTTATAAACGGGATGTAGGGTGGAATTACTACCCATAAATATATCCAATTTGTTCCTGAAAATCCTTTCACTAGATGATTATACAACAGCTGACGGTAGGGAGTTTCATAAGAAACAAACGCGCACCGAATAGATGAGTCGACGGCAGTTCCGGTGAGAATCTGGAATATCTAATGCCAGTGGGTGAGTACGTGTGGTATGGCTTGACCGAAAGCGAAATAGATGCCTCAGAGGGTGCATCTTTGAGTTCTTTATTTTATAAGTTGGGATTAGATCAAATCGAACCCGTCTGCGAGGCATTGTATCCAAATTAAGATGCACTAGTTGATCCTCATATGGTAGGTTTCGGGGTGGATGATCTACTCGGTTATATAGTTGAGGCAGATTGAAGTCTCCCACAATCAATAATTGTGAATTACGTTGTTTTCCGACGTACTGCATTGCTTTCAAGAGTTTTTCGTTATGCGCATTCGCTGATGATAGTGAACGGTAAACTACACCAACGATGCAACTGTCGCCTGACTCAATAAGCAGGTGTCGTTAAATCGTTGTTGTTGGCCCCCTTCGGTCGATGTCGACCGTGGATGTGCATCACAAACGCGTGAATGTTCAAGTTTTGCAGCTTTTTGAGTGACTAAACAGTCCGATTCGGGAGGAACAATCTCTCCCGCAGTGCTGACAACGATAGTCAGAACTCGGTTGTATTGCGTCAGTTGCACGTCGGCGGCGTGATCTGCGTTCAGCCGCCAAGAGCTGTATCTGCTCCTCCCCAGCATGCAGACGACGCTTTACACAGTGCCTTCAATGTGAGCGGTCAAGAGCAAGTTCTTCCCAACTCGCCGTCAATGCCAAGAGCTTTCATATCTCTTTTGCAAACGTCTTTGTACCGCAAGTGCGGTCTGCCCAATGGTCGACTTCCTAGTTGCAACTCACCATAGAGTAGATCTTTTGGAATACGACCATTTTCCATTCTATAGACATGACCGAACCAGCGCAGGCGGCGCTGTCGCAATAGAGTGAACATGCTCTGTAGACCAGCTTTTGAAAGCACTTCAGCATTAGTCACTCTGTCCATCCACGATATGTTCAAGATACGACGGATGCTTCGTAGATGGAAAGCATTAAGCTTCCGTTCGTGTCTTGCGTGGGTGGTCCAGGTTTCACTGCCGTACAGTAAAGCGTTCAGTACGCACGCGCTGTATACCATCATTTTCGTCTTTACAGTCAGCTTGCGGTTACCCAAAACACGAGAGTTCAAACGGGACAGAATGACAGCTGCTCTGCCAATTCGCTTATCAATCTCCGTGTCTAGCGAGAGGTTATCCGCAATGGTTGAACCAAGGTATGTGAACTGATGTACTGATTCAAGCTGACAGTTTCCCACAGTTATGATGGGAGGCGATACAGTCCCTTGGCTAAGGACTTTGGTCTTGCTCATGCTGATTGTTAGACCAAAGTCTTTGCATGCCGACGAAAAACAGTTCATTAGAGACTGAAGGTGCTCTTGGGAGTGAGCAATAAAGGCTGCATCGTCGGCAAACAGCAGGTCACGGATTAGCACATTTCGTGCCTTGGTTTGTGCTCTCAACCGGTTTAGGTTTAAACGCTTGCCATCACTTCGCGTGCGTAGGTAAATACCTTCTGTTCTCGTCCTGGAAGCGTGCTTCAGAAGCAAAGCAAAGAAAATGCCGAACAGCGTAGGAGCAAGAACACACACTTGTTTGACGCCTCGGCGAATTTCAAAGGCTTCTGAGCTGAAACCGTTAAAATTGACTGAGCCCTTCATGCCTGAGTGGAACAAAATAACGAGTTTTAGCAGTCTTGAGGGTCAGCCTATCAAATCAAGCATTTTGAAAAGACCCTCCCTGCTGACGCAGTCGAATGCCTTCGTTAAATCAATAAAAGCAGCGTATAATGGCATACGCTCTTCCCGAGACTTTTCTTGAAGTTGTCTCAGCGAGAAGATCATGCCAACGGTTGATCTTCCCTTGCGAAAGCCACATTAAGATTCGGAATAAATTCTATCAGCTAAAAATTGCAGCCGGATCTGTAAGACTTTAGCAAACAATTTGCCTACAACATTCAGAAAGGAGATTCCTCTGTAATTGTTGCAATCGCCTCTATCTCCTTTATTCTTGAATAGCGTGATGATCTTTGTGTCTCGCATCTCTTGTGGGACACACTCCTCTTGCCAGCACCGAAGAAGCAAATGGCGAAGCGGTTGTAATAATGCTGCTCTACCGCATTCGATGAGCTCAAGTGGAATTCCGTCGTCACCAGGGGCCTTCTCATTCGCTAACCGGTCGATTGCTCTATTGAGCTCATCAAGAGTAGGGGGAGTATCTAGATATTCAATAGTCGGCAACCGCTCGACATTTTCAAATACATGTGGTAAAACCGTACTGTCCCTAGAGTAGAGAGAGGAGAAGTGTTCTACCCATCTTTCCATCTGCTGAGTTTTGTCCACAATCGGGTCACCAGATACAGACTTAATGGGAGCCATTTTATGTTTGTTTGGACCAATGGCTCTCTTGATCCCATAATACATGCCGTGAAAATTTCCAGTATCCGCAGCTTTTTGGATACTAAGGCTAATTTCTGTCCAGTAGTCATTTGCACATCGCCTTGCAGTCTGTTGGACCTTATTTATGGCTGCTCTTAAAAGTCGTAAGTTTTCATCTGTTGGCATACCTTTGAACCTCAAGAATGCTGACCGTTTCTCATCCAACACAGCAGTCATCTCAGAAGCATTTGCTTCGAACCGGTCGCTCGTTCGAGCTTTCTTCGGACCTAAAGTGGAAAGTGCGATTCGGCATATGCAGCTTTTTATCGATTCCCAGTTTTCTGAAGCCGATTCAAGTGGGGTTGTCTTGCTGAACTCGGCTGTGAAGGCTTTTGCAAATCGCGCAGCTAGATTAGGTTCGCACATGCGGGTGACATCAATCCTAGGCTTACCAGACAATTTGGTGCGGTGAAATCTCGTGTCGGAAAGCTTCAGTTTTGCACAAACCAGTGAATGATCAGTGTCACAGTCTGCGCTTTGATATGATCTGGTGAGAAGTACGCTTCCTCTATTAGTGCGCCTAACAAGAATAAGATCAAGCTGGTGCCAGTGCTTAGAGCGAGGATGTTTCCAAGAGACCTTATGCTGTGGTTTTGTTTGAAAGAAAGTGTTATTAACATAGAGACTGAACTGTGTGCATAATTCTAAAAGGCGTAGTCCATTTTCATTAGTTTTACCTACACCGAATTTCCCGAAACAGTTTTGCCAAGATTCGTAATCCGCACCAACTCTAGCATTGAAATCACCCAGTACCACTACACAGTTTCTTTGTGGCACGTTTTTCAGGACTGTTGCGAGGTGGTAATAAAAAGCGTCTTTTTCAGCAGTCGTCGCAGAGAGCGTCGGCGCATAAACGTTTACCAACGTAATGGTACCAGTAATGCACCTCAGATTTAGAGTCCAAATCCGTTCGCTCCCGCTGCTGCTCGGTTCAGTTGCTTTTAGAAGGTCGTTTCGAACGGCAAACCCAACTCCATGCAGTCGAGGCTCATCAGAACCCCTTCCTTTCCAAAAACGTGTAATCTCTTTCTGTTAGCTTACCAGTGTCTGGTAATCGCGTCTCTTGTAGGGCTGCCACGTCGACATTTAGTCTCTTTAACTCATTGTTAATCACAGCAGATTTTCTTACGCCTCTGATATTCGAGACGTCGTCATGAAATCCAGGAAGCATGGACCGGACGTTCCAGGTTCCCAGTTTCAGAAATGACATTTGTTTTTAGTAGTTGGTTTCGCTGGTGCGGAAATAACAGTCTGCTTGTCGGTTGATTCCTAATCCCCATGCACCCAATGAGGATAGCAGACCGTGGCGAGACGGCACCATATTGGCTGGGGGCTGCCCAGCTTGAGGCGGGCGGTAGCCGTCCAATGAGACCTGAAAGTCTCTCCCACTGTCGGAAGCAGCCCCAGGCGCTGAGCTCTACGCCAATCGAGCCACAGCTTTTAACCGGTATCTGCTGCTTTCCGTGTTATTATCCGCAGAAGCGGAATGGAGTGTCCTCTCCATTGGTGCGTTGTGATGTACGCCAGGGCAGTTCAAAGTGGAGAACTAGCTGTTCCACACGCAGCAAGTGCTACCTTTCCACGGCACCACCGGAACCAAAGGAACAGCTAGGCTGATACGTTTGGACAACGATGCCGTCGCAGAAGTTGGCAGGGCGAAGTTGTTAAAGAAAACTTCGGACTGCCTAACGGGACTCCGGCTCCGGATTTTTCCTCGAGGTTGACTCCTGAAGCCTTTTCCATGATTGGATGTAGCCACAAGGCAGTGGAGATTTGAGATAAGGGTTTTCCTTCCCCTAGGTGGACCGCCTTCATGGATTAACGAGCGCCACCTGCCCGAAGCATGCTGGTTTTGAGGCGCCAGTCAGCCGCCTTCGCCCTTTCTCCTGTCAATAGAAGCAGTTCTGCCGCGTCACACAGGACCACGCGTGCAGGCCAGGAGCTGGACTTGGTTGTCAGAGGCTATATGAGACGCGTGCCATTGGAGCATTTTTGGAATTAGAAGCTTATCCCCAAAACCGCCCCGGCTTTGACAACTGTTAAATCGTTATGCAACATATAAGTGCCCAAATTTCGAATGAAATTTTCTTCGCTGGGAGCGGTAACAATAGTTTCGGGGAGGGGGCATTCCAAATGAAACAGACACGTACAGAATAAAAATCGGCGACAGGTGATACGGGAATGGGGAATTTGTAGTGACTCACGTTATTCGAATAAATTTTTTATAGGATGATATGGGGTATTTAATATTTTGTATGTTAGTATCACATCACTCCGAAGGGAGTCTTGGTTTTGTAATCGTTCCTCGTATGTTAGTTTCCGGAAATCACTTACGAGTTTGGTTGTACGCTGGTACATTTTATCTGCATATTTCCATGGTGTATTATTCGTAAAATCTTAGACTCATCTAGGCTGCGTGAAAAGCATAACTGTTTGCTGTATCCTGTGAGGACTGGTAGGGCTATTGAAAATCAACTGTCTATGAATCGAAACTTGAAATCTACGGCGTACAATCTCAATTCTAATTTTTAAACATGCAAGTTTAAAATAAGGGAATCCAGTGGTGTCAAGTGAGTAACTTCAAAAAACTCCCATCTTGCAGCGTCCATGGTATTGCCAAACCGATTAATCTTCTAAGAAGCGGTTCCACATACCATGGTTGCTCAAAGAAACTTACTGCATTGCATTTATGACACGCTTTGATAATGTAAAGTTTATTTCATATTCACCTGTGCTACATTATTTTCTTATTTCACTAGAGTTGTTTAAAATCTATTCTGTTTGCTAATACAACGTCATCGGCCATGCAAGTTGCAGCTTTAGATCGCATGCTGCACTAATGAAGCATTTAGCTTGAAATCAATTACCTCCTCACGGTTTGTCAATTATTTATCAATTCGAGTTTCCAATTCTCCAGCTGGTCATTTGGCGTATTGCTTTGGGAAATATTCACCTTCGGCGGTTCGCCATTCAAAGGAATCGAGCCCTCCTCGATTCCCGACATCATACGTAGCGGAAAGCGCAATTCCAGACCCGAATTCGCTCCATGCTCCGCATACAATCTCATGCTGAAATGTTGGAACTGGAATCCCACTATTCGCCCAACCTTTCCTGATTTGGTGAACCAGTTGAAGCAATTGGAAGATGAACACAGCGTAAACAACGCTACATTACAAAAGGTTTTACCGACTAATCCGGAGCTCCCAAAGGATTGCAGCAATCGGGCGTTGTTATGCATCCAATCCAAGTGCGGGGATGAACTCCGCGCTTTCAGTGAGCTGAAACAACTCGAATCTGACCATGAGGCTAGGTTCAGTAACGTCTATCATGCCTCACCATCTTCAGAGATTCCAGACGACAGATATTTGATTCCAACAGCTTGGAACGGAACCCAAAGCGAAGTTAAATATGTTTAGTTTAGAGCTTTAACGGCGAAAATTGCATTTAAAAGGGTTTTATAAGAATTTTTTCAAACTTTTTAAAATACAATATATGCATTTCATACTTCGTCGCATGTTTTGTTACATCAGCTCTGACGGGTTCGCACTAAACTCCACCGTGATCTGTTCGAGACAATATACACAAGATCTGCTTTAAAGCTATTTTACAAATAGTTTAGTGCTGCATGAATCGTTTAGGAAGGCAGCTATATGACGGGGATCACGCAAAAATCGAGGCACACATACACAGCTAACTTCTACGGGCTCCGTAATGCGAATCTTTTAGTAAACGGGTGCATATGAATTCAATATACTGCAAAATGTTTGTAAACATTCGACGAAACCGCACTTCCAAATTTCATCTTGTCTGAGGAAAAATTCATGTTGAACAAACGCGGAGTATAACGTTTCGTATCATGGGTTTGATTAGTACAATTGTGCAGTGACCTCGTAACAATCCGTTCATCCATTGATGACAATGGCAGAAAGCCGACCGAGCAAAAACGGCTTTACTTCCAAAATTATGCTACTCCATTTTCAGTATGTGTTTACTAGATCGAGAACACGTGGGTATACTAGGGCTGGAGCCTAAGCAATGCAATTCCGGTGGTCAGCACGGAGTCACCCTAGATGCGAGGAGCCAATCAACCTAACCACTCCACATGTGAAAATCATCTAATATTCAAAAAGTTCCAATAAGATTCAACAGCAGATTGTCAGAATGGGAACAACTTACGATTTGAATATGTTTGGGACCGATCGTGTATTCATATTGCAAAGAAATTTGAGTGGAATCGGTTAGAATAGTTTTTGGGTAACGTTTCACTTCTGACACAGAAGCTTCGTCAGACCAAGGCTGATAGTCAGGACAGGGAACGTGATTAAGTAGTGGTTTAGCTTAGACAGATCGATACACCGTTGATATAGGCTGTTGAGTGGTAAGGTCAAATCAGTGGGGGGGTGACTGCTACTTAATCATGTTCCCTGTCCTGACTATCACCCTTGGTCTGACGCAGCTTCTGTTTCAGAAGTGAAACGTTACCCTAAAACTACTCTAACCGATTGCACTCAAAGATCTTTGCACTGGGAACAACTTACATTTGCTTGATCCAAGATGTTAGCATCAACGGACAAGTTGTTGCCGACCGGAAAGATGTGAGAGCTAACTGTTCAACACGTGCGAATCGCCGCGAGCAGCACGATGCATTGATTATAACACGATTGTAGTTGATCTTTCACGAGCGCGCTGTTTCGACCATGGTTTTATCCATCAATCACAATGACACTATGGTGTATACCGTAGTAGCAGAGAAAGCACTAATGCGCCATCGATGTTCAGCTTCACCACTGAAAAGTGTATGATGCAGCACAAGATAGAACACATAACCTCGCTTAAACTCAAATAAACGCACATGGCGTCGGAATGTCGACGGTAATTAGAAAACAATATGCGTGACATTTTGATAACAGAGTACGATTACGTACAGCATTATACAATATCATGAGTCGTATGCAGGAGACGAATATTTCCAGAAAATATACCGATCCAGAGCTTTAAGGATGCTGAGCGAATATGAGGTGAATTCCAGTATTTTTGATTGGTCATAATGAAATCTAGTAAATTGTGCACGTTTGAGACGATACATTTTGCTGAAACTATTCGGGTACGGACCTAGGTTTGAAAAAGAAAATGTTTTTCGTGTACACATTACTTCAGCTATTAACCCTTTGTCTACGGGAATTCGATATACGTCTTTTATGAAATTTTTTGTGTTATTCTGCTTAATTATGGCATAAATAAAACACATGATTAACTTTTATGTTTTATGTATATATTTTCCATGATATTTTGAGGTGGTAACTGGAGTTACCGTCAGTATTTTGGACCGTAATTTTACTTATATCTTCATAACACACAATGAAATTATTTCTTTTAATATCAATAATATTTTTAAAAACTTGTAAGTATAACTCATTGCAGAATTGTTTCATGCATTTTGCACATTTGTTCCAGAATTATAAAAATTGTGTGATCATATAATGAAATGATAAGACATGAACAGAACAAAATATTTATCCACTTTATAACATTATAACAGTATAATAACATATATTTATCCTTTGTAACACAAACGGTTATAGGTTTACTCTGAGTGGTAGATTCGGAAGCAATTTTTTGCTGCAGTGCAACAAAGATGCACCTCGCAGTGGGAGCATTTACTCAAGGGGCGGGCTTGAATTCCGTTTTTTGAACAAACTTCACAGCGATACTTGTTCGTAGTATATTCTGGCCAATGAATTCCTACATTACCCAAACGAACGGAGTCTGGGGTGGAATAGTTTGACTTTCGCCGTTTCGCTGGCCCTGGTCGTGTTCTTTGAGCATAAGTTAGCAAACCACGAGTTACTTCTCTGTAGTAATCAATTTGAGTCAACTGTTTATCATCGTTACATTCTGTATACAAAATGTATGAATTGACTATTGCCATGTCTAATAAGCCGAAGAACAGCCGGTGCCACCATTTCGTACTTTTACGATCCACTCAATACAGCTGACGCAGCATATCATGCTTATCCACGCCAACCATGTGCTTGTTGTAGCCACTCACTACGCTTGGGTATGTGACTGTGACTTTAGTACCATCTTTTTGTTTTCTTTGAACTGAAGTCATGGAGATACCATGATAATTTGATATTAGGTGCACTGGTTTTGAGTCCTAACAGTTGAAAGCTGTGCTGCCGTGAGGAGTGGATCTGTAGTCAAAATCTCCTCTTTTTAGAGCTTTGTCTTCAATGAGTTGAGGAAAGTCTTTTCTGCTGCTACGGATTGTTCCAAATGCCAATATATTTCTTTTGGATTTACCATTATTTGAAAGGGCTGTTCTTCAGATTCTTCATCTGTATCTTCGTTGTAGTCTGACGGCACATCGTCAAATAGGAATTCCAATATTTGGCTATCGCTCAAACCTCGTCTTGCTATTTTTCTGAAAATAGGTTTTTTGGCTGTATTTACCCATTATATCAATGTTTATGTATTTATTTATTTTTGCTATGTAATTCCTTATTTTTCCGTGTTATGTATTATATCTGCTTAGCAGGAATAGCAAAGAAATTATGCTTATTAGAACAAATATAATTGGCTTCTATATGTCTACAACACAAAGACTAAAATGAAATCCGTAATAAATATAAGCAACTCTGGAGTTAAATATTTCAGCTTACAAAATACTGGTGGTAACTGCAGTGCCTCCTAATATATACATCGTTAAAAATTAACGGTGCATTATTTTACTTAAGTGAATGTATATAAACAAGAAGAACTGTATAATAAACAAAAAAGCAATATATGAAATGCAATAAATGAGTGGAAGTACCTATAAACACAGTATGAATTAGGAGTAACAAACACGGGACTTACCGGCATAAATGTTGACACTTGACTGGCTGTAAAAAGAGCCCTGCGAGGATCACATGCCAGACGCCACCAGACAAGTGCACTCCGATGGTGACTGAAGGTACCGACGGGAGCCAATGAGTAATCGACTGCTTGTTTAATCTCTATGGGCTAAAATTTGAGGTGGTAACTACAGTTACCGTCAATAGACAAAGGGTTAAATCATTTTCACCACAAAATTATGAAGAAAAAATGACGAAGAGTTCTCAATATCAGATATCAAAATGTCAGGCATGTCTTCAAATACGAAGCAGCCATTTATTCGTTAACCACGTACTTAAGGAACAATAGTTTTTAATTTTAGAATGAGTAATAATATATTGACTTCGGGTGGAAGAGAAAGATCTGCAGGCAACAAGAGCCTCTTGTAGTGGATGAGCACCATCAGAATATATGGCTTTTATTAGGCTACCGCATTCAAGGAAGCGACGACCATCTCGAATTTAATCTGCGGATACAACTTTCAATCTTGTGATAACCCTGATACCTCCTTATCCAGGAGACTGGGAAAAATTATTGGGGACGCGTCGGTTTGAAGTTGCATCAGTTTATTCATGCTATAAAGCCAAGCACATAACTGTGTTTATTTCACTGTGAATATCCGTTACACCTCACACCTATCTGCAGTATAGAAGCCAACTTGCGTTAGACTATTTACCGGACCATTTGCAAACCGATTTGCGGTTATCTCACATGTAAACTAAGTTAATAATACCGGAATTAAACGGGAAAAAATGGACGTCAACACAGTGTCAGATATCCAATGAAAACGCACACCACTCCGGTTAGAAAACAATCTTGTAGCGCACTAACTTGTCAGCATGGGGCCGAGGTGACACAGTGCATCTGACGTTCGACTGTCAAATCGATAAACCAAGTTTAAATACAGTGGCGGTTACACATCTCGAGAACTGTGCTCGACTAGGATCCCCGCCGTAAACAGGTACCACAAATAGTTAGGAGGAACATCACTGTGAAAGTTGATGAGCAATGGTTCAGCACTTCCGTGATGTACGGCTAACGCCATGCTAACTTGATTTGCGACCGGTAGTGAGCTGCATGCGAAACACATTGGAGTCTCACTATCCTTTCTAATATTTATTTCTCATGCATGGCTAAGCCTAGGCAACCTGGCAGAATCTTAGCCTACGTGCAGTTTGTGACTGTGCGGCAGTTTGCATGGATCAGACTCGTGATTTCATACATACTACCCGCTGCACAATGATCTTCTCTTCTTCAAAGACTCGATCGACGCCTATATTGCCTTTCAGGACGTTTTATATCAGAGGCGCTTTATCTCATTCGCATCACGATATCTTTGCCAAAAGGACCTTAGTATTGAACAATTACGGTCAAATGTTTCTCGTTGTTAAGTGTATACTTTGTACGAATAATTGTATGCATAAGTTGTACCTAATTTTTTTAAACGTTAGTCTTGTGCGTTCAATTGGTGTACCACCACGAGAACTGGGTATACAAAGATAAATAAGTCTGCAATACCAATACGTACATTGTGTATTTGACATCAATGGCCTGGTTCGCTATCTTGGTTATACTTCGAGCAGTGCTAAGCAAAGCGGGTTTATTGTGATTGGACCTCTTTTATTCGAAAAGATCATCACCCAGTTTAAAGGAACTTCGGAACTATTCATACCGAGTGAGTCCTGATGAGACGAGAAACTTTGAGGTACACCTATGCATCTTCTAATCAATATTCTTCAGCTCAAAACGCGAGGTGAAGTAATTATTCTCTATCAAATGATTGATTAGAATTTTGAAACTTTACAGTTTTCAACGTTATAAACATGTCAACTTTCTTCGGACAAAATCACAATTCCAATAGGATGCTAATTTTGGCGACAATACCGGTTGGAAAACTTGTTCATATAAATTAAACCGTTCTTTTCGAATCAACAGATGGTCGTGTAGGCGCCATAATATCCGTCTAATCTACGTCTGTGGCGCACACAACCCTAAACCATTTAGATTCATCTGCGTGGAGTGGACCGAATACGCGTAGCGAAAGATTAACAAAAATGATTGGCAGGTGATTGTAATCATTTGTTATGGTTTTAGGCTGCTTGACCTGATGAAGGTTATTGGCATTGCATGTGTGTGCAGCTGCAGCATGCGCGGACACGGTTTGCGTACCATGAAACGACCTGATTATCGTTTTAAAATCGCGATGGTATAAGTGCAGTGATTCAGCGTAGACGCATAAAAACTGTTAACTGGCCGTAGCCATGGCGGATAATTACTTTACGAGATAGCGCGAAATCTTACAAAGTGGTAAACTGAGGAGAGCGTCTACTGGAATAGTTTGATTAATTTTCATAAAGTCACGTGGTGTTTTGACGCTGACACTGAATGTTGTCGAAATGAGGTCATTCTACTCAATGAAATGGGTTTTAATTGATCTGTGTGCAACACATTCCAGTTTCTGAATTCGCTTTGTAGACTATAAGCTTGTAGGTCCCCGAACCGCTTCTACCCAAGAATCATTTTTGACCGTATGGCAGTTAAACAGCAGTACGTGCTGCCTATACGATATTGACTTTTATTGTTAAATAAGATGGATGGCCAGTCATAAGCGTTTCGGCGCTAGACCCCCCCACTCTATTAGCCTCTATCCAAATGACGATATTTGTTTCCTAAATCTCAAGTAACACTAGTTTCAAACTCAAACGTTATTTACATTGATGAGAGAACGCTAAACTGAAAGTGTAACATCACAACGAATTTCGGGTTCTCCGATTTGACGTAAAGCTCTCACCGAATAGTTGGCATCGTTAACACAGTTAACCCAATGAATAGGTAAACAAACAAAACCCATGTATCCCGAAAACAAAAAGCAGCGTGTAAAATAAGTTGGAAACCAGCCTATATTTGAAAAAAAGAAAAGAAGAAAAAAACACAGACACATATGTATATAACACAACCAAGAAAATTATCCGCCTGGAGCGATTCACCATGGTCGAGCGGATAGTGTAAAAGTAGTTATTACCATGGTACAATCAGTATGGTGAAAGTACCCGAGGGGGTGTTTATTGGAACAGGGGAATGGGAAAATGATCAATTCATGTCACAGTGGCGTAATAAATGGAACTCATGGTTGCAAGCTCTCGTCCATCCGAGGATTGTAGCAAAAAGTGAGTACAAGAAACGAAATGGAATACAGAAAACAAAACGACCAAATGCACAGCGTTAGTGAATATGAGAAGATCGGTGGGAGACGGGGAGGGGGAATAAAAACCCGAATGTGTATGCAATTGCAGAGTGGGAGAGGTATGGTGGGATCGTTCGTTAAATATACACGGGACAGAAGGACTAGGAGTAGTTGAACACCGAGGTGAGACTTCCGGAATCAATCAGGAGAACAAACTACGGCGTCGATCGTCGGATTTGCCTGGGGGAATATAACATACATGAAATGACAGCGGTAAGCCACAGCGCTGCAGGCGTACGAAAAGAATTATTCTCAAGGTCATGAACAAGCCTGTTAGCAACTCCTGTATCACCCTAAGACGGACTGATTTGTTCAAGAGTACACCGTGCACAGTCTGTAATACTCAGATCGAGCAATAAACCCTCGTAGACTTTGGAAAGTTTAGCAACGGTACATCACTTGATAACGGGGCAACAGGTATGAGCATAGTTGTTGAGGTGGAAAGCAAAGAAAGCAACCGAATTCCCATTACAAACATGAAATCACAAGCCTGATCCAGGCAGTGGCGCATAGTCATGGACAGCACGTAGGGTAAGATACTGTCAGGTTGCCCAGACCTAGACAGATGTAGGTAAGGGGAAGGCTGTAAGACGCTAGGGTGTTTCCGCACGAAAATCAGTAGTGAACGAAAATCAATTTTGCACGGTTTTAAAAGCACGGAAACACCACACGATTACAAATCTTTGTGTCAACTAACATTGACAAAACCGCTAAGAACCATTGTGCATAGTGAAGAACTTGAGCCCGGCCCTCTCACGTCTTGCTATCATGACACCCCGGTCTTAAAGGATATATATATATATATATATATATATATATCTGCATTGCACCTGCAGAACATAAACAGTAGCATAGTAAATGATCCGGACAGCATGAAAAGTAAACAAGTGAGGCTAACGGCAAAACACGGGCTAAGTAATACAAATTTGGGTACAAAGCGTCGTCCCCAGCACCACTCGGCGTTTGCAGGAGTCCGATTCTTTAGCTTTTGCTCAACCAAGTGCGACCTGCAAAGCAGCAGGGAGTTTCCAGAAAGAGGCAGTGTGCACTAACTAACCATCTATCAGACTCTGTTCCAGATTTTTCCTCAGGGTTTTCTCCCGAAGCCTTTCCCGCGATTGGGTATCCCGCAAAGCAGCGGAGGTTTAAAATCAAGGTTTTCCTTCCTTAGATGACAGTCCCTCACAGACTAACGAGCTCCATCAGTCCGAAGCAAACTGGTTTTCAGGCGCCGGTCACTCGGCCTCGCCCCTTCTCCTGTTCGTAGAAGTAGTTAAACCGGGTTCGGGGAGCCGCGTGTGAAGGCCAGAAGCTGGACTTGGTTGTAAGAGGCTATTTGAGACGCGCGCCATTTGGAAGCATTTTATAAATAGTGTGAGTTTATCCCCACTGCCACCCCCGGCTATGACAACCTTTGGATTGCGGGGTTGCTTTCCTACTCGTTTCCTATGTTCGTTTACCCTAGTACAAAGTTCTCTAGACGTTTGCCCAAGTAAACACCCACGCAACCCTTGAATTTGATTTTGTAGATGCAGTTTGTCGCACAACCTAAAGGAGTCTTATCTTTGAGATGCATTAATACAGAACGGAGAGTTCTACCTCCCTTATATGTTGCTCGAATACCTGCGTGATCACTTGTCCTGATCTCGCCCGTCTATCTTAGAGAACTCAGGTTTAGACAAGAAAATGCCATTTAAACCTGAACACTGTTCGTACCGACACCCATGCTCTGACGATTCTTTTGTGTTCAGAAGCGAAACGTTACCAAAAACTTGCGATAACCGATTCATTGCAAACTTTCTTTTCATGATTATGGACTCCCGATCAGTCTCGAATATTTTCAAATACCTTGCAGAACATAATTGTTTTTTTTGAGCGCGCAACAATAGGCCTGAGAGCGCAAACCCAGAATCAGCCAGTGCTACAGAATCCGAAGAACTGTGTGTGAGAGCAGAGATATTGTCACGTAGTCGATCAGATTGAGCGGCAATTTGTCAGTTTACACGAGACATTTGAAGGGGGTTTAGCATGTGATGGTAAAAATCACATATCGAGACCTACACGCAACCAACCAAAGTACAAAAACAACCTGCCTAGCCAATGCGGATAAAAATCAATAGTTTCGGGTGTTCACATAAAAGAGTGCAGGTTGCAGCCAAACGTGAAAGTGTCCCGGTTAGCGAGACTAACCACCCAACGCGTATCTCGGAAATGGCACAGTGTGCGATTCGGTGAACATGTTCGATACCACGAGCCGGATTCAATCAAACATTCTGTGACACACATGATTGCAAAAGCATGTGGCTGGAAATGCATCAACTAGGATGCAAATGGACAATAGAATTTTGGCGTGATCACGGTAAAACTGATTTACCGAACAGAAACTGAAATAAGAGCACAAAATCAATCGCTTAATAGAAATTAAGCGAGGATAACACATCGAAAACAAACAAGCAAACACATACCTGAAGATTGCCGCGTAAAACTATTCGACATCGAAACCGCTGCATTCTGGGCTACTGCCAGGTGATTATAACGAGCAATGGATTCCAAATCTGGCAGGTACCGGACTGATTTGTGATTTGGATGGAAAATCGACTCAAACTCGATAGACACAGGGCGTCGACTATGGTGGTTCGCTGCAGTCACCGAAGGCTGTTGAAAATGGAAGGAGCCACTCATTAACGTTTTGTGTGGCGGTAGAGGAGGTGGGGGAACACAGCCGTTTCCCGAAGGAATTTTGGCGTAGAAATGCTTGTGACCATTCACAGCAGCAAGCTGATTACTTTTTCGGGCATCAGCACTCAGTTCCGAAGGATACGAGGAAATCATGTCACGATTGAATGCGGACGGTTGTCGCATATTAAGGGGTGCAGCAGCAATCGATTCTTGGTCATTAAGTTTGTTCTTCACATGTGGATAACGATGGTTCCATAATGGGATGCAGTGTCCATTCATGGAAACAGTTAACCCACATCCGTTTGTTGGCATAGTGGTCGGTGATATTCCGGTCTTCCGATTCGGACGTCCTGGATCGAAGGCCAATCGTACACCGGGCACGTCGAAAACACTGCTCTCGGGAGATAAAGACTGTAGTTCGTGAGCCGGAAACCGAGGCGATTCGAAAAAGTAGTCATGCTTCAAAGCCTCGGCTGCCGAGATTCTTCGGGGACCAGGAAAAACGAGAAGACTTGCGAGTAGAACATGCGCTGAGCAAGACAGTGCTGGGGCAGATCGTATGAGGGCGCCATTCTCACGGGGGTAGGGACCGTATTTCAAAGCCTTTTTATAGTCTGGATGAGTGGTCACGCCGGGCCATGTGCGTTCGGTGGGTGTGCCTAGATAACGGAGAAATAAAAGTTCGCGTGAAAGAAAGCGGAGCGTTTGAAAGATGTGCTCATCGGTATCACGGTGCTCAAGTGCACAAAACACAATTTCTTTGGAAAACCACAGCTATTATCATGAGACAAAATTCAGCCCCAGTGGAGTATCGGCTTTCAAAGTTTTGACACATTTACGTCAAACAATTTGTGTGCTAATTTCGGTTAAACACGCACAGCATGCACCAAAGAAACCTGAGTGATGAGGCATAAGCAGGGGATCAGACAGATTAAAATGTTTTCAAGTCGCATAAGAAGAAATAAAACCACAGCAAAGGATGATCCAGCTGAGCTTAACTATAGGACCACTAGGGCTAGTGAATAAACTACTCAAGCAATACTGTTCAATCATTTTACTCGGAATCTGTACTCACATTATGAATGTACAGGGAAGAGTAGAAAGATCTAAAGTGTGTGTAATCAGATCACGTGCCTCTTCCCATGAATATTCATTCTCTGATAATAGAATTCATGTTCTGAACAAGAATCCCAAAAAATTATCGAGGATGTCAAATTTAGAATAATAAAATGATTCGTCGCTCAGAAAAGTTCCCAACGGAGTTTTCGTACAGTTTGTGAAATTAGCCGATTCAAGAAGTGGTATTCGCTCCGTGCACCGGGGACTGTCAGAATAATTGAAGAAATTGACGTGAACTGAACACGTTTGACATTCTGAAGGAAGTCACATGACTGATGGGCGAAATCCATTGGACGTGGCGTGTAAACAATGTCACATTGTTTGTGAATTCGAGGATAAATCCTCATTTGCAAATTGAAATTTAGCTTTCCTAATGGGGACTAAGCTACGTCCCAAAGTCTGCGTTCGAACGTCAGGTCATGGATACGCATACCTGATGAGCGGCAATAACCGGTCGTGGGCTTCCGTCCTGCTTTTCGAACGTCATATACTACTTATTAATAAAATCTGACTTTAAACAATGTCGCATTGTGCTCGTTCGTACATTTTGTTGACACGATACTACAAGTGTGAGATCTGGACAAATACTCATGAAATGGGAGATATTTGAAGGCAATCAACCATAAGTTTAGACCATTCAAGATGTTGGGTTGCTGAATTTTATAGATGCGTAAAGCAAAGTTCCCGAGTCACTGAGAATTCTTGGTGGCAGTACACTTAAGAGCAATGATCCGGAACGATGACAAGTTGGAACTCTCGAAAGGAAATGAGCGCATTCTCAAAGTTACCACAGAGGTACACAACATTAGGTCAACCGCCGAAAGTGGTACACACACACACAATCGGATGTGTGACGCACGTACCCAGTCGCTTGAAGATTAGGTTTAGTTCCTCGTCAACCGTGGATCCAGGAAACAATGGCCAACCAGTAGCCATTTCGTAGAAAATACAGCCAACGCCCCACATATCGATGTGCGTGGAGTATTCGGTTGAGCCAAGGAGAATATCAGGGGGTCGATACCTGAAAGGCGAAACGTGGAATAAAAAAAGATCAAGTGCACGAGATTGTCGGACATGTTTAGTTGCATCATAAAGCTAGCGCGCAAGAATGCTGTTTACCTTTGGATCATCGAAAGCTATGCACCTAGCCATGGACTTTAAGAGATACAATTTGTTTACAAATGATGATAAATTGAGAATCTTTTAAACGGAACGAAATCAGCATGCACTGCACTTGTTAATCTAAACGTAACTAATACGAAAGAACGTGATCGAGTGGAAAGAAAACGCGTAGAAAGATAAATCGAAATTCGTCAATCGAAATTGATTAGAGTAAACCACCAAAGTCGAAAAAGCTAGGGAAAGCTTCTTAGACAGAACGAGACTGCGGGATGAAAATGCCGTGAATATGGTTCCGTGTAGCATTTCACAACACCACCTTTCCCACAATTCATATCTCGGAATCGTGTGCACACAAACTGGCGGTGATGAGCGTCGCTCGTTAGCAAAGGCAAACATTGTTGTCTGTAGTTTCTTCCATACGAAGCGGCAGTCAGAATGGCAAGAACCGAATCGATGCATCATTGACAGCGATCACGTATTCACCTCGGCTAACTATCAACGGTTAGCCCTGACGCTCTCCTACGCGGGAAACACCCAAACAAATGTTAGCCCGAGTGTGAATGCGAAACGGAATGCCATGGGAGTCTGGTTGTTGCGCCGCAGGTAGCATTGTGAAGGTGACTGACTGCCATTACAAATCTATACCAGTTTTGGTCTGGTTAAGTACTCAATAAAAATATCTGAGCAGACAGATCTCGAAAAGCATAGCGCATTTGATGTTTACCAGACATGTACGGTATCGAACCTATCAGGTCAGAACTAGATAGTTGTGAATTGTCATGAAGAAAAGTGAATGACCTTGGTTGTTGTTAGATCAAGGATGCAGATGATCTTATGCTCCACAACAACTATGGTACGAATGTAAAAAACCAACACAGGTCTGCAATGGGTGTACTGTGTGTTGCCACATTGGATTACGCAAAACTTGGCAGAAATTTCACAGAACAATAACGATAGTAATAAGCAAGTGACGGTATATATGTAGATCTCAGAAACGTAACATGATCAGCGATAGTGTCACATTGTACGAGATCTCAGAAAGAGGTAAGAAATGAACAGCAACGGTTAGTACGAGTACAGAGAACACAGAGAACATAATATCAACTGGACAAACAAGGAGCGATTTACTTTCCCCGTGAGCAAACAAAACAAACCCAGCTTGAAACGATTCACAGGATGGAAAGATGAGAAAGCACTCACCAAAGCGTCACCACCTCGTTTGAGTACGTCTTGATCGGAATGGATTTCGCACGAGCAAGTCCGAAGTCGGCCAACTTCAAATCACCTCGATCGGTGATGAGTAAGTTTTGGGGCTTCAAATCCCGATGGAGGATACGCCGACGATGGCAGTAGTCCAAACCACGCAGCAGTTGGTACAAAAACAACCGGACATTATCCGGGTTCATGATGCCATTGCAATCGTGGAGATATTGCTTGAGATCACGTTCCTGTAAGATCAACATAATCGAAGTGAAATAGAACGTGCTATGCAGCATTCCAGGGGATATTTCGATAGTAGCTAGAGCTCGAAAAGACCATATTCTTAGAGGAAAGTGAGCCAACGACGTGTGATTGATATCTCGAAGCTCGCTTGTTGCAAAGGGTCTGACAGGTCCCGAAGGCCGCGTTCCGATGGAAAAAACGATGCTCGGAGGAATAGCAGTTGTTAAAGGAGACCAGGTTAAACTTAAATTCTCAAATCCTCTTGCAACCTATAGCTCATGGAACATCTGTGACGGAATGGTCCTCAAGGCGGACATCTTTAGACAAGACTTCGCTAGAGGTAAACCACGTTATGGTCTTCTATGCAGATTGTAAGATGATCACTTTTGACATTACTAGCATCAACACCAAACAATAAACTATTGCGTCAGAACAAATTGTTCATTTTACTTCAGAAGTACGAGATTTTGAAATTAAGGAAAAACGTATCTGGAGTGGCTTACATTGAGGCTTGCGTTTGAAAACAGCAAACAGAGATAGCGTTTTCTAAAATTATGTATCTCGACACTGGGTGAAAAATCAGATGGTTACAGTTTCAGGACAACTGGGACAGGTCAATACCCGGCTAAGACGCAATTTTAGCCATCTCTGGGTTAGACAAAGGTACCTGGAACTGAACGACCATTGTTTTGATACACAGGACAGAAAACTGATGTTAATAAAAAGCGCTCTACCCGTTCACAATACTTGCTTGAATGCATGCTTGATTCGAGGTGTAGGCACCTCATCCCAGTGTGTCTGTGCCTAATCTTTTATAAGTTTAGTAGCTTTTTAGGTCCCACCGTTCCCCATATCCTTTAGAATTTTTTTACCATGTCATGTTTGTATGGCAGTTAAGCACTTTGTTCTTATTACCGATGTAATGCTGTCAATTGACGGATGAGATACCCGCCTTCGAATGCGTGCAGGGAAAACTCGTTTTGAAAATATAAACACTGTTCCAAACAAAACATCCCGAATAGAGCATGGACGCAATCTCGATACACTCTTCAATCAAAAACCACCAAACGAACATGGGAGTGTGTGAGAACCAGATGATGATTAGCATAATCACACGCACACACACATGCGCTGCACCTTAGTGTCGGACGTATCCGCTGGACGATGGATCAATTCGCGGAGAAAACCGCGATTCATCGATCGCAGTCGCGCCAATTACGCAACTTTACCGGAACTCTGCATAAACCGCCTCATCACATGATCCGCGATCTAACATATGCGTTTACTGCTGTCACGATTCCACCAGACGGTGAAGTATCATCAGTTGGGGAAAAAGCGATAATTAGGGTCAGAAATAGTACGAGGGCAGGAGTAATGGAGGTCTCGAACTCCGCAACCACTGGACACAGAGTGACACTTCTACTTCGCGAATAAATAGAAAGGACATTCAGAAGGCAATCATAAAAACAAAACGGAAGCAAGCGGGCACTCGCGGAGATTCGCTAACAGGATTGGACGGGGCAGAAACGCTGCACGTCGGGATTAGTTATTCGAACGATTCCATAGAACTAAAGAACATAATTTCAAGCACCAGCTACGAAAAAGCGAAACTCTTTAAGCTCGAATCACATACACATTTACACCGATTCAAACGAAAGCGTTGACAGTCGACACGAATGTTCTCTTTGAACGAGTTTGGAGAAGTGGATTGATTTAGACTAGGACTAACGACTAAGCCAAACTACACTAGACTAGGCGAGTGACTGGCGCCTGAAAACCAGTTTCCTTCGGACAGATGGAGCTCGTTAGCCTGGGAGGGCATTTCATCTAAGGGAAGGAAAACCCTGATTTTAGACCTCCGCTGCCTCGCGGGATACCCGATCGCGAGAAAGGCTTCGGGAGAAAACCCTGAGGAAAAACCTGGAACAGAGTCTGGTA
>JACCGJ010010119.1:0-29172 GCA_013407085.1 Atriophallophorus winterbourni
ATCATCATCATCATGAAGCACAAGCCTGTAGCCATACAAAGTGCCAAGAATATGAAGCAGGAAAAACAGATAAGCAAGCGCGTGAAAAAGGGAAACAGGCAAGCGGAATATGCAAAAGCAAATGCGCAAAAAGCAGCTTGTTTTTGTAGTTTCACTGCATGCGATTTTGTGGTTTTTGTATTTTTGTGTTTTTATATAAAATAATAATAATAATATGACACACATAATAAAATACACTGCCGCCACTGACTTCGGTTTGTAGCCATATCTCGTAAGGTTTCCAGCCAACTATTAGGTGGAGCTTTTGGACCCCACCCAGGCAAACGAATACGCCCAACTGAGCCTAGCGCTACGGTGAGTTTCTTCATCCCAACGCGCCACGTCATGGACTGGCCACCCGATCGTTTCTCCCAGCTTCTGTCAGGCTCTGCGAATAAGGTACGGTACGGTAAACGGTGAGTAGGCATTCTTAAAACATTCTAACAGTGGACGAACATGTGCTTTGAAGTGTGCTTTGAAGTGTGTCTACATAATTCCTGGGGTAATGGCCAAAGAGAAACGCCCACTGCCCTCAGAATTTTAGTAGGAATTACAAAGTGATAAAAGAAATACATGTAGCACTGAATGCTTTAATAACCTCTCGTGGAAGTCGTTATGCCGTTTTTTAAAGCTCAATTAGTGATTACAGTAACAGCCACGATTGAAATAGACGGGACAGAAAAATCTGACTCATAAAGATGCACATTGACTTTTGATTTGCGTATGCCAACAGACAGAATACAACGTCTGCGAGAATATTTTTCCTGAGGGCAAATACGCACACGCAAAAGTTTTTTTCTGCAATCCATGGTATGAAAGCACTGTGATGATATTTTACCGTTCCTGTTTTCTATTACTAACTGTATTCCTATTTCGCACCTTAGTATTACCGTTCTATATTCCAGATTTGCATACCTCGGGTTCTAGAAGAGTAAAGCCTAGTTCTCGGGCCTTCGTCTTTTGATATTCTTACAATCGGATCTAACATTCATAATCATAACAATTTCATCTTCTAGAAATGGATCGATTACTTGGTCCTGAACGCTTTGAAACCGCCCCAAATGCATCTGATGCTGCAGACTCGTGGGAACATTGGTTCTATACATTCACAAACTTTCTTGATGTTATAGACTCACATAAGCCAGACAAATTAAAGACACTCATCCATTTCCTTTCCCCGTCTGTGTATAAACTCGTGTTTCAATGCACTTCCTATGAATCAGCTATTTCTACTCTGCAGTCAACCTACGTACAATCGAAGAACGAGGTTTTTGCTCGACATCTACTAGCTACGTGTAAGCAAGATTCCAGCGAAAGCCTCGATCAGTTTTTGCAGCGACTCCGCTCGCTCTCACGGGACTGTAACTTCAAATCTGTAACTGCTGTCGAGTATCAAGACGAAGCCATACGTGATGCTTTCATTACGGGAATGTCTTCGAATTCTATCCGACAACGCTTGCTTAAAAATAAATTCCTAGACATCCAAACTGCTTTTGACCAAGCCAAGTCTCTAGACATGGCGCAGAAGCAATCACATTCTTATACATCACCCATCCAGGAAATTCCTTGTAACACTGTGCAAACAGAAATGCATAGCCACCAAAACATACCGATAGATTCAGTCCCAAATAAAACGTTGGTCAGCATCAACCGGAAGCTCCAAGGCCTTTGCTACTTTTGTGGTTATGATAGACATCCTCGTCACAAGTGTCATGCTCGTGATGCAGTCTGCAAGGCATGTGGAACAATGGGACATTTTCGATCGGTATGCTGTTCTTCCAAATCTGATAAACATGTTGCATCTGCATCACCATTTGTAGCATCCTCTGTCATCACCGCTGCTGCTCCAGCTTGTCTTTCAAATGCAATCACTAAAGTCATTGTGAACGGTGTGAAGTTAGATGCATTGATCGATACTGGAAGTTCAGAAAGTTTTGTATGCGAATCCATTGTTCAGAGGCATTAATTTCCTACATATCAGTCACACAGCGAAATCATTTTAGCTTCTACACAATTACGAAGCCATACCAAGGGACATTGTGTTGTTTCTTTGTCGCATAACGGAACAGTATATAACGATGTTAAGCTTTCCGTACTCCCACACTTGTGCACTGATATCCTTCTCGGACATTACTTTTTAAAACATCACGAAAGCGTTCAACTCTCGTTCCAGGGCGATCGCCCTACCTTCTCTGTATGTGGTCTCACGACATCTAGTCTGCCCGCGCCTACGTTATTCGCGCAATTATCGCCTGCATGCCAACCAATACGAATTAAATCACGGCGGTTTAGCCAAGCTGACGAATCGTTTATCAAATCTGAGTAAACAGATTATTACTGACGGTTAATGAACCAGCCAGTCTCGCTTGGCGTGCCCGGTGCTCGTACCACAATAAACGTAAAACAAAAAAGCGTGCAGCATTTCTTCCTGTGCTGTACGCTAACATCGTGCTAAATGTTGGCCATAGGGTAGTGAGCTGCATGCTGCAAACACGCTGAAGTCTCACTACCATTTCTATTTCCCCCTCATATCTGTCTAGCCTGGGCAACCTGACAGTATCTTAGGGCCACGTGCAGTCTCTAACTGTGCGGCACTTTGCCCTGGATCATGCTTGTGCTTTCATACATCATACATAAAAAAGCGTATGGTGATTTGTTACAGTCAACCAGAAGTCGCATTTCACTGCTGTCATGTGAAGCAAGTGGGTCTCGAGAAAGTAACGTAGAGTTGAGCTCAAACGAATGAAAAAAGCAAGGTATGTCACTACGTTAATGGAACAGTTGTCCACTGATAAGACTCGGAGTATGTCAGGGTCTTTCCTAATTAGATTAACATCAATGTTTGATATCAACCCCATTTACGGTCCATTTGATCAGAGGTACGCCCAAGAATCGTTCTCATTGGCGGTCTTGTTTAGGCATCTTCTTGGAGTGTTTGATTGATTGTGCATATTGTTTGATGAAGTGTAATGAAGTTTGCTATAATGCGACAGTGAAAGTCAAAAGGAATCTGTCGTGCTGATGTCGATCTGTTCCTTCATGAAACTTGATTGAATGCGTGTTCGATTTGAAGTTCAGACACTTCTACCCAGTATGTATGGGTCTAATGTTTCACAGGTCCCGTCACTTTTAAAATCCCGCCCTTCCTATTCCATTAAGGTTTTGTCGGACCGTGGTTGCATGGCTGTTAAGCACTCGGTACTTGCTACCGGTGACTGTGCGGCACTTTGCCTGGATTAGGCTTGTGCTTTCATACCATACCGGTGTGCACGGATGTGCAATCGTGCAGTACTTTGTGCTGTTCGGCTCACACCGTGTTAAATTGATTGGCCAGAGGTATTGAGCTGCACGCTGAAGCAGGCTGGAGTCTCATTACTGCTTCCTGTTCTTTTTTCTTCCTCATGTCTGTCTATCCTGGGAAACCTGACAGTAACTTAGCCCACGTGCAGCCTCTGATTGTAGGGCACTTTGCCTCGATCAGGCTTGTGCTTTCATACCATACCATACCGATGTAATACTGTTAACGAGATATGGCTGCAAACCTAAGTAAGTGGCGGCAGTGTATGTTATTATGCGTGTCATAATTTTTTATCCGGTATTATTTTATATAAGAAAAACAAAAAAACCCCACAAAATCGCATGCAGCGAAACTACTAAAACGAGCTGCTTTTTGCTCATTTGCTTTTGCATATTCCGCTTGTCTGCTTACCATTTTTTCACGCGCTTGCTTATCTGCTTTTCCTGCTTCATATTACTTGGCACTTTGTCTGGCTCCAGACTTGCGCTTCCGATGATGATGAATACTGTTCAAGATGAAGATGTTCCGTTGCCAGAATATTATCATTTTCACATTGATTTCAGGACCATTTTCTAATTGGAAAAGAATTAGCTCGCCGTTCGGAGGCGGTCACTGTCACGAAATGTGCTCCTAATAGACCCGAAATTTCCGCAGATACAACAACCGATCATCTACTAGATAGATATTTCGCTATCATTTCACCCGAACATGCCAATTCACCTTCCCGAATGTCTCATGGCGTCTTCGCAGACGGCTCGGTTCGCTTAATTTGTATTCGCGGAAAATGCATGCGTTTCATGGGGTTCACACAGAATGGACACACATATTTGCATCCAGAAGAAGCTCTTTATTTGGCTCAGAACAATCGTTTGCAATTGTGGGATTGTGAATTACCAGTCAGTATCCAACAAGCGTATACTCAACTGTTGAATGAAAATATTTACGAAAATTTTCTGATTTATTCTTACCTTTCGCGTTTGTCTTTTGTGCTACGGAAAAGGTCGGAAAACCGGGTTACCTACGCATCAGCTGACGTCTCCCATTTTATAAGTATCCCTAAATCGATCACTCTTGATTTCAACCCAGCTTTCATAAACCCTTCCTCAAATCAAAGGCGAATTCATGATACGATTTCCGTTTGTCCAAACGAAAATGATATGCTGGTTCCTTCTTCGTCTCGACATTCAATACCAAAACTGATGGATAGTTTGCGATGTCTTGTTGATCGGGGAACCTCTGTATCAGATACGGAAATATCTTCGAGTTGTTTGTTTGATGCATATACACAGTGCAAAAACTCGAACCAACTCAAGTTACGCTTTTCGAAACGAAAACCTCCACATCCGGATTTTATAATCTGCAAGACAGTACCTCAGAAAATCTATCCTTCAGTTTCCGACAGCGAATTAGCTGCCTTGGGGATCAACCCTGGTACACCGGTAATTCTATCCTTGTTAGATGGTTGTGATTTAAGCTTTCATAAGTTGCAAGCATTCTCGATACCTTCCCTGAATTTCACTTTTCAGAATTGAGTTTTTCTTGTTTTTGAGGAACAGCGACCAATTTCTTGTATTTTGTTCTGTACATCCATTTTGTATTTGAAATTCTATTTTCGGCAGCGTCTTTCTAACCATGAATTATTTAATAAGACACGTTGGATTATTAAATAATTAGTCGCTTTAGCTAATCCGCTATCTTTGCTATTGTGCTCTGTATGAAATCAAAAGCCTGAACTAAACAAAGTGCCTCAGTCATAAACTGCAAACGGCTGCCAGGATTCCTAGAATTAGACAGCAATAAGAAATTAAACTTGAAATGGTTGTGAGATTCCAGCGAGTTCCACACAGCTCACTACGGGTGGCAAATCAATTAGGCACGGTGTTGACTGCACAGCACAAAGGTACTACATGATTACATATCCGTGCACATTGTGCTTTGTAGGAGAAAATTGTTCTACGATTGTTCACCGAATTGATTTTTGTGAACGAACTTGTAAAAATAAGTGTTCGGTCAACCGAGATTGGCATGGACTCCATCCAACATTAGTCCAAGTTCGTAAGTGAACTAGAATATGCCGCTGGATATTCGGTTGTTGTCGATTAAAGTACATCATTTGACCAATCACAATTTTCTACTCAAGATTCAAGAATTTATGGTCATAAAAAGCACAGCTTCACAATTACTGTTTCATAGTAAATATTCGTTCAAGAAACAGGAATAGAATTTAATTATCTAATTTCAAGTGTAGTCCAGTTGAATACTTACAATGATTCAATACATAGCAAAGAGAATCACCTTGTATGAGATCGTCTTTGGTAGGTCGTTAATGTAAACCAAGAAAAGTACTTCCCCGAGGACGGAACCTTGCGGTACGCCACTAGAGGCATCAATAACCCGTGATTGTATCCCGTTGATTCGAACGATCGCCTTGTGCCCACTGACGTAACTTTCAAGCTTAGGCGGCGATATGCAGCAGGACAAATCAGTGTCCATTTATTACGAATTCCCTGTTCAACTTTGTTCATGCGAAGAGTTTGCATTCTTCGTGAACTGCATTCGCAATATGTTTTCTACCGCGAAACCGTACACCACACTCTCAAGGTCGTACCCTTCATCGTACTACGACAACTACTAGCTTTTTACTATTTACACATTCAATATAGTATTCGTGTGACTGCATCAACCGCTTACTCTTTGTTTTGATGCCAGCGAATTTATACAGACGATCGTGCCTGTGCTGTTAACTTTGTTGAGCATCGACTGATAGATGGATATTCTCATGCCATTCTGAACTTGCAGATAAAACAAAACGGGTCACACTAAGCCTCATATAATGTGTTTTCGTCGAATTTTTACAGACGCTTACAGTAAAGGTACATCATTAGCAGTTACATGTACTCCATGCTCCACCAAGCGTAAAAGGATGTGTGCCATCTATAATCGTGGGCAGAACAACTTTTTCCCATATCAATCGATGGCTGTTTCAGAGTTGAAGATGCGCCTGACAATTTGATAACCGATGTTGAGTTCTCTTCGTAAATTTTCTAACTTCATTTTCTAGGACTGGGTAACCTGACACTACTTTTTGGCCCACGTACATTATTTATAATGCGACACTTTACCTGTATCACGCATGAGTGATGTTATACATTTCACCTTTTCTTAGCTTTGTAATGAAATTAATTTAATTACTGAATATTCGTGTACACGAATAAAGTCATTTTCTTCTA
This sequence comes from Atriophallophorus winterbourni, assembly GCA_013407085.1. NCBI lineage: Eukaryota > Metazoa > Platyhelminthes > Trematoda > Plagiorchiida > Microphallidae > Atriophallophorus > Atriophallophorus winterbourni. The sequence continues at coordinate 6,568 of JACCGJ010010119.1, forward strand.
TTGTTGTGTGAACTGCGCTAATATTAAATGATTTGACTAGCAGGGACGGAAACGTTGAGCACAACTATAGATCTAAGCGCAAACAAAATCAGGGTTCATTGGTCGATGAACATGAAAAAAAGCTTCATCTTAAACAAAGTGGAAATCACTGTTAGGAACGAATAACTCGACCAACCCTGTTCAATCAGGAAATAAACATTCTCGTTTTGAAAACACAGCTTGAACATGTGCCACGGACTTTCTCCGTGAATTTCATCAGTTGGTCTGGGTCCACTATGTGGTTCGGTCCACCACAAAACATATCGCCTGTGTAACACGCATTCTATAACTGTACGACTCTTCCTGGATTCAGGCCAAGGACTTCGTACATGCATGCACAAATTTTGAATATGTCATTTCACTGTTAGCCAACGGCGTTGTCGAAGTTTAAACTTGATGTATCAATTAACCATGCTCACAAGCTAGTGTGTATTCTGGTAGCACTATTTTCCCCCGTTCGACTCAATCAGCTGGGAAGTGGTCATAGAATATAAGTGAATGCTCAACACAGTGGGAAAAAATCGAGTGTAAAATTTATAAGGAAAATGGCGGATATACTTGCAGACCGAGATGAAATCAGCATAAGAAATAGGTATCCAAGCAAAGAAAATATTAAACATCAAATATCGACAAATTGTGCTGAAGTATGTCAGTAAAATGAAGGGATAAGTAATGAAAACAAAATGAAGGGCGTTGGAAGATATTTGAAACACGGCCATTTCAGAGACTACTGTCTTCATCTTTTGGATTGGAAGTTGATCGGTGTCGGTGATACTCGCGTAGCGCGTCCCGCTCTAAGGTCTGAAAAAGAAAACGATATGCCGTTGTATTGCGCTGCTGCGTATTGACCAAGAATCACTCCGTGATTATTTATTTGAACATCGTGGTTCATCGTACGAACAGTGGCATGCAAGTGTAACTTTGATATACCAATGTATTGCGACGTAGTGATTCTATGCGAACCATATTCAACAGTCTTCAAGGTCAGACCTTGTGGAAAAACGATTTACGATGCATGTAGCAGACCTGGATCGTGCACAGATGTGCAATCGTGTGGTATTTCTGTACTGCGCATCACTTTGCCCGGATCAAGCTTGTGTTTTCATACATACGTGTTTGAAAAGTCATAAACTGAACATCAGCTTAAATACTGTCAGGTTGCCCATGCCTAGACAAATATAAGAAGGCGGCAAATCTATTTAGCGCGGTGTTGCCTGCGCAGTACGCAAGTACTACACGTTACACCGAAAGTTCTGGTGGGAATGGAACAGAAGTGCTCGGAACGACGATGACTGCCGCTAGGATGAATTATTTATTATCAGTTTCTTGACCAATAGCGCGAATGTGAAGGTCATGGCCATACATGCGCCAGACGAATCACACTCCAGTGGATAGAAACACCAACTATTGCGTCTTACCTAGACAACTCTGGGGCAGCTGATACTACTACTACTTTTTATCGCCACATTGGTCCTATCTGCTTTGCCGCAGATGAAATACACGCTCATAGGATTCAATATCAATCTTGCTGTGAAATGAACACATTGACGTTTAGCCGCTATTTCCAAGTTATAAGAACGGGTTCAATGTAGAGTTAACACGAGACGAAATGACGGATACTCCGACTATTTGAGCGAAAAGATACGAGCAATAAGTGATGTACTGGTTCAAGGAAGCAGTGTTCACAGTCTTCCACAATTAGTTTTCCGATATTTGCAAAAATCGGAAAGTTAGCAACGCACCTTCTCTGGATGAAAACGAAGTATCAAATGAGTTTGTGCTCACCCGGAGTGCTTCGCGGCGCCGATACTCCAACTTGGCCAGCTGTTGCATCACGGCGCTGGGCGCATTCGAAATCAACGAGGCCGATATGTAGTGCAACACGAATATACAATGCTGCAAACGAAGAGCGATTTGGAGATCATAAAGTCGCTCAAAGAAAACAGGACTTGAGAGCCACCATAAAATGAAATATGCATATTAAAGCGGCTGAGGTCCATAGAGATCAGGTTTAGAAGCACGGATAAAAAACGAAGGTGACAGCTATCTTTAGCATTCGAATTAATGTGATACATAGTTCTTCGGTTGTACATATCGAAAATTGTACGTAGCTCTAATTTCCAACCACTCCTGTGCAACAACATTAGTCGGAGCAATATCTGCAACCGGTTAAAATCATGTCGGATCGGTGAACTCATATCACCACAGATGAGCACCGGCTCAAAGGGGTCTAATGAGAAAAACTCATTTCACTTGAGAGGGTAGCACGCATGACCACTGTTGTAGCGTTTCAAGGCCGCGAACTATAATTACAAAGATGCACGGACCGACCAGTTTACCGTAAGAGCGCATGGAATTTGATTAAATCATGCAGCACGAAGCTGATTGTGTTAGCGCTTCTTTTGTTTTGATTCAAGCTTTCGTTTCTGGTCTATTATAGTCCGTGTAAGAGTAATCGCAGGACTTGTAAGTGAACCATTTCCCCGGTAATCGTTGTGTCGGAGAGAGTACTTCAAAGCAAGGCACTCCCACCACTGTTGTAGTTCCTAACAAGTGTCTACTTAGGTGCTCTGTGATTAAAAGATACTACAAATGCATCGTCTAGCTAGGTGTTGACATCACATCGACACAAACAACCCGGCATGGAGGTCTAATTCTACTGCTGTGAAGGAGATCACGCTCGAGATGATGGAAGGTGCTGCACCATGTATCCTTACATGGACAAAACATGTCATTGGAAATTAAAAGAAACCGCCTTGCTTTGATATCTCCCATTCAGACCGTTAAGGTGATTTTGCCCTCAGCTTACTCACGGTCTAGAGCATTCATTAAACAAACAAATTAGCCGATATCGCCGGTTTTATACCACGATAATCAGACACAAGTCACCAATTGCTTCACATTTACAAACTTGTCCCCGACGGATCTAACGGACAGTATACAGTATACCATCTGGGATAAACGCCATAACTTCAGATAAGGTACCATGAGAAAAACAAGAGGTGTGTCCGGAAAACAACCAACGTGTTATTCTAAGCATGTTGTTGTCGGGCACAGTGATAGCTTTCGACGGATAACATGCACAATCACTTCGCGGAGTGCTTACACCCCCGTCCCTGCACTATCAAAGCCGGGCGTACCGGTGAATTTGATCGATTGACTCTGGTCTACAGTGCGGATCGCTGATCAAACGAATGTCTGTACCAATCCTTATTGGCCATGGCTTCGGCTTACGAGGTTGGATCAGACATCAACTGTGACGATAAACCCGCGCAAAACTAGAATACAAGTGCGGGGACGTGTGCACAACAATGTGATTCCGCAACAGAACATGACAATGGGGCGCGAAACTTCACAATTTAACCATTCGCGGATATGGGACCGAAGTAAGATTTTCGGTTGCATAGCTGGTATGGATTAGTAGTTCATCACGCAAAGTGAAAGCAACATTTTGCGGATTTCGGTCCATGGACTTCGAGGCCGACGGATAGTGACTAACAGAAGAACTTCAGAGGATAGTTTGCATCACGGGGACGTAGAGCCAGGAGCAGACGAAGCATATCATCACCGAGAATTCAGTAGCCAGACCAGCAACGTCGCCAGCAGGTGAAACCGGTTTTAGGGGGATACCGTATTAAAACGACTAGTTGCACGTTACGCTACAGGTTAACACCGAATTAATGCGTTTGAGTTTGAGTAAGCAAGTGAACGATTTTTAAGCAGACTGAACAGAAAGGGCTCTCATGACGCATGATATTGAAGTCCGAGAAGATAGTAGGTCACAGACAGAATTTTATCATCACAAACGAAAACAGCTTACTGAGTTCCCCATCTTTTAGGTTTAATCCCTCAATGATTATACGGCGATAGGGCATCCACACAGGGTCAGGACGTACTTATGTGCTTGACGAAGATGGTGATGCTTGAATACAACACGGTCATCTAATCACAATGGTTACACTGGCTCTATAAAAGTTACCATAAAGAACAACGGTGAGTTATACTTGAATGTCAATGTTAAATAGGGCGTGCAAGTTCTGGGGATGTGAACATCAGGATACTTTGGTCAGTAACCGCGTTGTCGATACTGGAACTCGTGTTCGCTATCAAACATCGTGATGTTGTAATATTGCCAATAATTAAGAAATTAACAGTTAGAAGGCTGCTGAACGAATCCACTCGAAAAATGTCAAGGAACAAACAGGTGAGCGCGGTCTTGTAAAGGCGAAAAAATAAAGCGAACGAACAAGACAGATTCTTTGACGGCAGTGTAAAAACGAAAATGGATGCATACAGTACAGTCAAACATACAAGTAAGCAAAATCCATTTTACTTTCAGGAGTGGAGTAGCCTGCCTAATTCACGTCTCGATTCATAAGTGAGATATTGTCACAAAATGACGGAGTCGGTCAGACTGTTTTCTTTACACAGCTGATCACTGCTTGTTTTGTTTTTGTTCAGTTTGGATTTTTGGTTTTCATCAAATCGAAATCAGTAAACAGAGAACAAATAGAACCTCGAATGGCCTGCCAATTCGAGGTCGGCACATTCAATCGTAAGGGGGTGAATCAGGTTCAACGATCTTACCTCTGCGACTACCAACACAAGGATGGATTGTTCACGACTCAGGTTCGGAAGCAGTTCATCCATCGCACCGGACACATTCAACAAGGCGAGATTCACAATCACTGCAGCGCATCCCATCGCGCTCATGGCCAGCTGAGATGGAAACGCAGGCAGTGAGCACAATCGATGTACATGGTATGGTATGGTATGAAAGTACAAGCCTGATTCAGGCAAAGTGACGCACAGTCAGAGACTGCACGTGGGCGATGCTACTGTCAGGTTGCCCGGGCCTAGACAGATATGAGGGGAGAAATAGAAATAGAAATGGTAGTGAGACTCCAGCGTGTTTCAGCATGCAGCTCACTACCGTTGGTCAATCAATTTAGCACGATGCTAGCCGAACAGCACATACACGCTGGACGGTGTACATGGGAAAGAACTCAAACATTCGACACATTAAATGCTGTCAACAGTGCCTTGTCTGCACTGTGGATAGGGTGGTACGACCAACCTGTTCAATCACAGTGGGTTTAAAACCCAGATCAGGAACAAAAATGCTCATTTGCAGGCATTTCCATAACACGCAAATCCCATGAACGGTTTAGTACTGTTTGCCTGATTTTACACTAATGTGGTGGGGACAGGGGATCAGTATCCGCATACGCTTGAAACAGTGGAAGAATGGAAAACCGGTCGTGGGGCGTGAGAATGGGGGAAATGCAAGCAAATGAGCATTGTCTCAAGAAAGGATTCCCGCATTCAGGAAGATTACTGGAAAGATTAGATAATGTAAATCGCTCGGTATATGATGATGATGATGAAAAGGTTTGTTGTAAGGATGTTATGTTAAAATTGCTCAACAAAAATGCAACAAAAACACGTCTTTTGGAATCACAAAATATTTTCACTGAACCACCAAGAATCACTGGAGATGAATTTGCCCCTTCACTTCGTGGTAACTGAAGGGTTGGAAGTAAATACGATATATGTATGTATGTATGTATGCATGTCGATGCAAATTATGGAAGTACATCCCTAGCGCACGAAGATTGCGTGCTCAATAGCTTTTCCAATGACTATACATACGCATACGAACAGTAAATCGCAGTAGATGAGGTCGAAACGCAGCAGATAAATTCGAATGATGCCGACCGCCAAGTTGTTTCGGAAGAAGTTTCGCTGGTGATATCATCTAGTTTGATGACGAAACGTCCGCAATCATCCATACCAGCTCGGAGAAAAACTATGACCAATAGGACAATGGCCCAACAGTCATTGCTCCCAGTTTGTGAACATCTGCGACACATTTGTAGAGTAGTTAAGCGGTACAACCATCACCGAACGTTTATATTGGGTCACTCGATTGAGGGATTGCAGGCCGAAATCGGCCGTCCGCTGTTAGCAAGCGGAGTCGAGATGGGCGTTACACAACTGCAAGCAGATGATAATTGCTGCGCTGTAAGAAACGAAGCCACATTCATTGAGAAATAACATGATCTCTTTGACATTGGGACGACTTCCAGTTTTGAGCTGAGCACTATGCACCCAAGGAAACAACGCCACGAGAACAAGTGTCTAGTTTAACTACAGTCGTGTCTACGAAAAGCCACGAGTCATGATCGGAAAACCAAGGGTGAACAAAGAAGAAGTCGAGTGAGAATTAGTTTAACAAGGGTTAGCGAGTGATGAATCCACGTGGTGCGACTGGGAGTAGTAGTATCGAATGCATCAAAAACATGAGCCAACATGAACGTTAAAAAGCGAGCGATATCAAATACTACACGAAACGATTAGACTGGAAGAATGCAAGAACAAAATCCGACCGACCTGCCAGATTCCGATGTTGCTGGCTGGCTTGGCAAAGGGCCGTTGATAGCCGGTCATCAGTTTGAAAGCATCCGCGCGAATTTCCACCAAGTTATTCACCAGCGCCAGAGCGGCGGCCACAGGGAACACGCAGGAAAACATGCTCACGTATCCAAATTGAATAAACATTTCCAGGAAGTCCTCATCTGGCCCGTCGTACTGACCGGGAGGAAAAAAAATACGAACCACGTTTTTCAGTGGGATTAAGCAACGCTACGCACAGTGTGTTATGTGATGGGAGCAGCGCAAATGATTTCGTTCGTTAAAAATGAAACGCCGGAGTTTACAAAATGTGTATAAAAATACAGTATCGTGCGGTTGCAGGGATGGCAAATCGAGTATGAATGTATGTATGCCGCAAAGCCATAGATTGCACATGGGTGCTAAGTTACTATCAGGTTGCACAGGGCTAGACGAATATGAGAATGAAAGTGATACAGAAATGGCAGTAAGACTCCAGCGTGTTTCCGCACGCAGCTCACGAGTACTTCGGGTTGCGAGGAATATCGCTACATGGTCGTAGAGTTCGCCCATAAGCGACGAGACAAAAATACAACAAAGACAGTAATGAGGCTGGAACGTGAGCTCACAGCATCCATCGATCCTAAGCGTGATTGAGCAGTCTGTTCTAGCTAGATCACATGAAGGTGAATCTCCGTAAGCCCTATTGCACTGCATGGAGTAAGTGTATGCTGGCGGTGAATCATTGCGCTTGTAGATTCGAAGAGAGACTGACGATCAGTTTCAGTGTTGGTCGAATAAGGAAGCATGACAGATGCGGTCTCAACACTTGGCCAAACAAATGCCCTGGACGATGGCAATAGAACAGGATGAAAAGTGTTGACGATACTGCGAAAGACCAGCAATCGGTACCATTTGGAACTAATGGCTTGAGGTGCGAAATAATCCATTCCAGCCATCGAGCTTCGAATGACCGCAATTCACACAAGGCAAGAACTAGAAGAAGAGGAATAACAAAATGGCTTTATTCGTGCAGTAAAAAACTAGCCAAGACCGTTAATGACCAATAGAATAATTGTATGTATTGAACGGACGTATATTTCGGCGCTCCTACGATTTTGAATCTACTTCACTCCCGGTTTGTCGTATCTGGATATTTTATACCTTTTCGGATTCCTCTCATAACAAGCATTGTGAACACAATATTCTTGGAGAGAAAACACGCAATTTCTAAAGAAATTCATCCTTTACCTTCTGAACCAAACTGAACGCACGCGTGCAAGTTTGAGTAAACTACGGAATATTCGACTGATTTTACGACTGTTCGAAAGAGCTCGAACTTCTACTTCGCTTGTCACCTTGGACCACAAAATCGGATCCAATTTTGAGGAGCTACGCGGCTTTTTACCCATACTACACTAGGCGCGATTTTTCACTCACCTAGTTCGTTTCATCCGCTACGAAACCCGTCTACACATCATACGGACCTACACGAACACACCCACTTACCCGAACCATCGATCGATAATTTTTCGCTCCGGTGCCATGACCTCAAAAACGAAGCCCATTGACAGCGGTCACGTGTGCAAACTTTGTCGAAAGGCCGTAAGCCGCAAAGCCCGACAGGCTAATTGTTTTGTTTGTCGTGAGAAGGTTCATATGAAGTGCGATGCTACTTTGACCGTCGATGCCCTTACTGTTATCAATGCAGACGAAATTCCAGGAGTTTGCTACATCTGTCAGACATGCAGATCTCAATCGAGAAATTTTACGAAGACAACTGTGAGCACACAGACCGACGCGGATACGAAAATTTTATGTTTAGAGAGTAGTGTACAAAGAATCGAAGGTCTGCTAAACGAGCTACTGATTGGTAAACTCGGATCTAGAGCAGATTGTGAACATCATGTCTCTTCCGCGGTTATAGAAAGGCAGCAAACCGAAAAAGATGATGACCAACCTGTACACAAGCGCCCACATAATTCGAAACACTTTTCTGACGCGAACTCCTCTGTCACTAAAACGGTTACGAAGACCAAGATGCTTGCTCATCGGGTGGTTCCGCTCAAACAATCGGTTTTAACACCTAATGTTGCCGCCCCAAAGATCGCAAAAAATCTCTCTGTAATCTGTACCAACATACAGGAGTCCAGCGAGACACTTCTGGTGAATAGACAACGATACGACCTAGAACAATGGTCCAAACTTTTTACGTTGATGGGGTTGGAAACGATAAAACCTTCAGCTGTTACACGTTTGGTTCGCCACCAAAGCTCCCCACACTCCGGCGAAGCGCGGCTACTAAAAGTAACACTAAACAGTGAGAGGGATATGGAGATTATTCTTTTGAATTCTTACTTGTTACGTGACATACCTACGTGCAATACTCGAATCTACGCCGATATACCCTGGTGGGAAAGAAAAGGAGGCGGAGACGTTCGTAAGAAAATCAATGAGCGCAGTCTGATCCTTCTAGGCGTTCCAGAGGCTACCAGTACAACAGAGGCCGCGAAACAACAACAACACGACTATAAACAGTGGTTATACGTTGCAGAAGCGATTGGAGCACGCGAAAGTGTTGTCGCAAATACCTTCAGGATACCGAGGTCATCAAACTACAAAGGCGATGGACCACCCCCTTTAAAACTCACTTTCCTAACTTCTGCTATGACAGCCTTTGTCAGACAAAATTGGAAAATACACAGAAAAAATATACCAAATGAGCTCAGACTCAGCATACCGAAGGTTGCCTCCGAAACACAAGCTGCAGCGACGCCGTGCGAAGACACGGACAGACTGAACTCGGAATTTGTTTCAAAAAACTGCAATGGTCCGGCTCTCAGGGGGTCGGACATACAAACATCATCCGCGTAGGCTCGCTACACACGAAAACCACTGTTAAATGCCTATACACAAATGCACAGTGCTTGCGGAACAAAATCGCTGAATTATCCCATTTTAACGCTCAGTTTTCTGCTGACATCATTGCTATTACCGAAACATGGTTCTACGATCAGGTGAATGATTGCGAGCTGGCACTTCCCAACATGATCCTACTTCGACGAGACCGTTCAAGATCAGGTGGTGGAGTTGCTTTGTATTACAACGAGCGTCTTCAATGCACAGCTGTACCTGACACAACGTTTGAGCTAGAGGACACCATGTGGTGTAGCCTTCGCTTGGAAACTGGAGAGAACTGTATACTTGGTGTGATCTACCGCTCGCCCAACTCTTCCGATGCCCACAATGAAACGTTGTTACAAATGATGCGCAATGCTGGAAACCTTAGAGGATGCCAATTGTTAATAATGGGTGATTTTAACCTCCCACATCTCTACACCAAAAGTGTGCATACTCAGCAATCCCTTGAGTACAAATTCCGTGAGATTATCACTTTCACTCCCCTATACAACCATGTCCGTTCATTCACTCGACAAAGGGGACTCAATGAACCATCAATTCTAGATCTGGTTTTAACCTCCGAAGCAACAGCAGTGGAGTCAGTGCAGTATCATAGTCCTTTGGGGCTAAGTGACCATCTTGTGTTGTCCTTCGAATTCGTGTGCAACGCCCGAAGGGCGTCGGGCGACGTTAAGTTCATCAGGAGAGTCGATTACTTCGGCCTTCGCGGTGCCATTACGATTATGGAGGAAAAACATCTCGATCTTACGAATGCAGATACTCATTGTTCTAGTCTGTTAAGTTATATCGGTACAAAACTAGACGAAAATTCTACCTGTGTTCCCAAAAGGAAATCAAGAACATTTTGCTTCAAACTCCGAAGCCGCACTCGGAAGTGGATAGCCATGCGAAATTCCGCATGGGCTGCACATAAAATAACACGAACAGACGCATCTTGGGAACACTTTCGTAGTTTTCGTAACAAGGTGACGTCCTTAATTCGAGAAGACAAGCAATATCACCATTTTAAGCTGATCGACCAGATGGAACGACATCCTAAGTTGCTGTACACCATCGTAAACACCGCGACCAAGGTTAAACCAGGTGTATTTCCTATCCAGACAGAGAACGGACTGACTGATAATGTCAAGGATACAGCTGATGCCCTAATATCATTTTATGCGCAAGTATTTTGTCCAAAGAACGTGTCAACGCTGACGTCTTTGCCGCACCCACTACAAGTCGAATGCCTTAGCAACATCGAGGTAAATCCTACGGTTGTGCGAAAGCATCTACGCCGGCTGAACGTTCGCAAATCACCAGGAGAGGATGGAATAACACCCGCTGTTCTGAAGTCATGCGAGCTGGAGCTTTGTGGCCCACTAAGTGATCTATTCAGGCACTCATTGAATACGGGAACCGTACCAACTCAATGGAAAACCGGTGTTATCACACCAATCTACAAAGGGGGCAGTCGTTCTGATCCGGCGAATTACCGCCCCGTGACGCTTCTTTCAGCGGTTTCTAAAATTTTGGAACGCCTGGTGTGTGAACGACTTGTTGAACATCTCGAGAACCATCAGCTAATAACTTTCACACAACACGGATTTAGGAAAACATATTCATGCCTGTCTAACTTGCTCACGACTCTAAATGACTGGACGCAAGCACTAGACCAAGGGGGTTCCGTCCATGCCGGTTACTTAGATATATCTAAAGCATTCGACAGAGTGAATCACTCCTTACTGCTTCAGAAACTGCAGAATGTTGGCGTCATCGGAAACCTACTAACATGGTTCACAAGTTACCTGTCTGGACGCAAAGTAAAAGTCAGAATAGATGGTGAAACTTCTCGAACAATTGAAGCCACGAGCGGAGTCCCTCAGGGTTCGGTTCTCGGTCCGATACTGTTTCTCTTATTTATAAATGACCTACCGAACTTACTAGCATGTAAGCTTGTTTTATTCGCAGACGACGTAAAAATCTGGACGAAGGTCAACTCTATCGAGGACTGTCAAGTTCTGCAAGGAGATTTGAATAAACTGCACCAGTGGTCAATCCAAAACAAACTGCCATTTAATTTCCGCAAGTGCAAAATGTTGCAAGTCGGAAAACCCTTTCCCTTTCCCTATACACTTGGCAGCCACCCGCTTGAATGGAGTACATCACAAAAAGATCTCGGAATCTTGGTGTCTGGCACTTTGAAGAACAGCCTACAGTGCGAAGCCGTCTACAAGCGTGCGTGCAGCTTGCTAGGTTTACTGAAACGCATTTTCGGACGTTTCCCACCACACTCACTCGCGAAATTACTAAACACTTACATACATCCTGTCGTTGACTACGCTGTACAAGCTTGGACGCCATGGATGGAAAAAAACATCTCGCTCCTCGAACGAATTTATCACAAGGCAACCAAAACGGTTACCGGATTGAATAATTTACCCTTTGAGCAGCGACTGACCAGACTTGGACTGTGCACCCTCGAGCGCAGACGTATCCTACACGACCTCACTCTGACATATCGAATCATCTACGCGAAATCCCACCCTCTCAAACACCTCTTCAAGTTTCGTTCCGTTGTCCCCACACGCAGCCACCCTTTGACCCTTCAAATCCCACACTCACGATTGAATTGTCGTCGTCACTTCTTCGCTGTTCGTGTATGCTTCTTGTGGAATAGCTTGCCGATAGATATTGTTACCTCATCGAACGAGCACATCTTTAAACAAAGGTTACGAAACCTTATGTTGAGAACTACTGCGTTGGCCCCTACCTATTGATGTCTATAAAATTTTAACGCACGGAACTACCGTCCATCCAAAGATTCTTTTCCCTCAGTCTGTGTTGCCATTGAGGATTATTTTTGCTCCACCTATGAAGAACATGGACATGATCATACAAGTAACGATTTTTTTATATATAATTTTTTATACGTATATCCTATGGTATTGTACAGCAATTTGCTTTTTTAACCATAAATCTTGAATCTTGAATCTAACAACACTGCCACTGATGACTGGATGGGTCACCACGAGAGGTAGTTTTTCAAATTCAGCCAAGGCAAAATTACCGTGAACGCTTGAATAGTTATAACTCGGTAAACAGCTAAAGTAAAGCCAAAGTTTGTGACCGCCCACAAAAAGTGTGTGAGTTATGAGACTTTGATTGATGCATGCGGCAATAGATGAAACTACCGTGCCACTGCAACCGGCAAGTTTCACGATGCCCTATCAGTGAACCTGATGTATGATGACAAAAAAAATTGCAAGCCTGTATTCAGACTAGGAGTTGCACAATCAGAGACTTTACGCAGACAAAGTCACTGTCCCGGAAAGATAGACACGGAAGGGACAAACGGCGTGTTTCCCGCTTGTAGCTCAGTACCGATAGCAGATCAATTTAGCACGGGGTTACTCTCGAAGTACAGAAGCAATACAGCGTACTTGAAACTCCATTATGTGTAGATGAGGAAGAGGAAGTACTCACCGGAAGCAAGGTCGCTTCCCGCTCCTCGGGTGAAATTCGAACTTCCTCTGATGAAAAGAAATCGGAAAAAACAACGATAAATCGATACACAACGAAAATCGATAAACTTATAGTCAGTAATAATTTACATATGGCAAACATATCAAGCAAAACAGTCGGACTCTGCTGGAGCTCGAGTATTCCCACCAATCATTACGATCCCCTGAAGCAAAGAGCACACAGAACTGTGAACTACGACATACTGCCAATCGATAGGAGTTCACTGAATTTACATGAGCTCAAGAAATATGGGAAATGTTTTACAACCAAATCTGTTTTCCGGATGATTCGTCCTGAACCTCCGAAGTAATCAGCAATAAGCAGCGTCAGAAAAAGCCTCTCAAAAGCAGGATGCGGAAATGGATGTGCAAATGCAGCGAGGTCTGGTATAGTTATTCAGGATGATCACGGAAGCTGACTATACAATTCCTACTTGAGAATCTTAACTCATGTACAAAATGTAAGAGTGGTATTTAAGTGGAGGGAAAATGCAGAAGAACTGACCTTGGCGAAAGCCTATATGTCGAGGCAGTCGAATTTACTAAGGCAGAGATCTCCACAATCTGGCGTACAGCACTGATGCGAACGTAAGTAGCCAATATTCATGTTGTACTTGATGGTCAGATTTTTTAAAAATTGTTTGACCTTAACCACGTTAGTTATGCACTTTTACACATGTTGGCCACAGCGTCAACCGATCTTGACCGTGTTGATGCTAATAGACACCGCATTAGGCTAATCGACTACCGACCGTGGTCATGTCTACGCGAATTGACACCCCTTAGACTTACTATAAGCTGCCCCTAGATCAACCAGAGGTGGTCGGTAGAATGGTACTTATTCATATTCCCTACCAGAAGCGAAACGTTACCCCAAACTGCTCCATCCGATTGCAGTCAAGTTTCGTTGCAGCATTAAGAACTGACCTTCTTTGCGTTCCGTTCGTTGACCTTCAGGCGGACTCCGATTGCGCACGACGGCATCGTCTGTTTCTAGTTCCGTGGCCTGTGGCAATACGTTGGGGCGGTGGTATTCGGTTACGCTTGTGGGGATATCATGCTTGTGACGTTCATAGCGGAATGACAATAGGAATTGACGCAAGCGCGACTGTCCATATGGTAAGAAAACTTCACGTAGATTGCCCAAAATTTGTCGTGTAATCAGCAGAGTGGTGAGTTGCTGTCAGAATAGACGGACGAATAATAATACAACCTTAAACTCGAATGAACGGTATGTTTAAGATTGAGGGGTTAAAAGGAACTAATAATTAGGCCAGCTGATGGTTCAACAGATTCACACATGAAATGAATGATACAACACCCGAGCTCGTAGGAAAAAGAGTAGAAAACCAAAGATACTGGAATTTTAACGGAAACTACTGATGATGCTATCACGTTGAATAAAATAACCGACCAAATTTTCTTGTGAGGTGATGGAAAAGTATATAGTTTCCTAAGAAATTTTAATTGCGCTTCTCCATCTCGCCGTATTGCTGCGTTGCGATGATGAAAAAGATCCAGAACATTCAGAACAAAATGTATGAAAGGGGTGAAGACATCTAACGAATTTAAACACGAATTTTCATGAATTTTAATCAATTTTGAAAGGGAAGTTTGTATCTAACGAAAGCCTTATATCCAAAGATCACAACTTGTGCAACAATGTAGTTCTGCAGATAACCTTGACCATGCTCAAAAGTACGAAGGAAAAGTAAGGTTCACAGCCACCCCCTGAATGACCTTCATCATATTCGTACGACTACTGCATTACATGGTCGGTCATGCAATGAAAATTAAACTACAACTAAGAGATGTATTGGCGTTTTCCCTGATTTCGGGAGCACTTACTCCATTATCCGTTTCCGTATGTGGAAAACGCAAGATAAGGTATACTTTTGATCAGGGCTCAAATTTGGTTAAGTTGGCCGTTCAACAATTACACAAACGTTAGCGTAACATTCACGATCACTAATTCTAGTGGGTCTTAATAATTCAAAGCATAAAAAACCCCGATTAACTGATGCAATACTAGGTTGCATTCGTAAAACTCCTGATTACTTTAATACAAAAATACAACACGTGAAAAAGGTACACGTAGGCAAATTAAACAAACGACACTGAGACATGACGATGTGAAAAGTCAATAAAGCCATAGACCGTATCAGATTACGACGTGAGGAACTATTATTATTTTCCTCAAAATCTCATTATAACTTATAACTCATTATAGTTTATGATTCTCGATTCTGATTGGTCCATTTTGTCGGCCATAATGATTCAGTGTATAAATACACACGAGCGGCAGCCTAATGGCTTTATGGTCAGAGACGGTAACGCTCTTTGTCTAAACGGCCTGCCTTTGTTCTTGCTACGCTTAGTGTTGGGTTTAGTTAGTCACTTGTGACTAATAGCATTAAGGTTTTCAGTGTTAAACATTTTGGGTAATTAATACTTGGGTTCTACTCGGGTAAGATATAACAGCCTTTCCTCCAGTAGTTCAAATCCATTTACCTGCGACACAAATCTCTAACTGCTCTCGATAGTTGTGTCGATGGCGTGCTACTACAGCTATCACTCAAATAGCTCCACGTATGCCAAAGCGATAAGCATGTCTAAACTATTGGCTTAACAGTGAATCGCACCGATGTGCAATCATGCAGTACTTTTGTGCTGTGCAGCTAACACTGTGCTAAATTGATTGGCCACCGGTAGTGAGCTGCATGCGAATACACACAGAAGTCTCACTGTCATTTCTATTTTCTTCCTCATATCTGTCTAGGCCTCGGCAACCTGACAGTATCTTAGCCCAGGTGCAGTCTCTGACTGTGCGGCACTTTGCCTGGATCAGGCTTGTGCTTTCATACCAGTGAATCATGATCCGATCGAGGTGTATCGAACGACGATGCAAGGGTTAAACACCGGGAAACTTAATGGAGCTCTAACTAGCGCGGGAAACATACACGTGATATTATCAATGCAAACATAACATATATATCTAACACCACGTGATAATAAAGCGGAACAGACCTGTTGGAGCATTTCCATGTCTTGCAAATAGAACGCCGTGTAGAACAGGGAGTAGAATGAATTCATGAATTGCAGCTGAAACGAATGAAATAAACAATCATTCGGGGGGGGCGGGGAATTAGCCCGAGAGACATGATTAAAGTAATTGAAATGATAACGAGAACAGATGCTGAAACTCAGCTAATTAAGCATCTATCGAGAGGGGGACACTTTCTAGTTTTGAGACCAATTTTGCCGGATTACATTAATCGAGGTTGCGTCCGTTGGCCAACGAAGTTATCGCGATCGATCCGTTTGCACACGGAACAAAAAAGAAGCTAAGACAAACAACACTCGTGACCACTTCACGAAAACTCTGAGTACGAAACAAGATAATCAGGAAAATCGTTCGTCTGTTTCAGATGAAAGAAAAGTAATTGCATTCCAAAGAGAAGTGGTCTATAGAAATTGATCAGCGACGAATCAGACGCGTGCACAGAAAATATAGTACTGCATCGATTGACATCGAGAATGAGCTGCGAGAGAAAATTCCTTGGAGTCGTGTTGCCAAGTTTGATTCCTTAAATCGCTGTTCATCCGGGATCAAACAGGAGTAAGTCGTAATACATGAAATCGATTAGACGGGGCGGTGTTCACCTAAGACTAGGACTATGATTGGAATAAATGCAATTAACGAAAGCTTATGTAAGAAGAAAGTTGATAAAAGTCATAAAACAAGCTATTAAAACAGTATACTGACGCGTGGTAGCCAGTCCGTTGCTTATTCGTACTTTTTCTGCTCAACGAAACTAGTGAGGTGAGAAACAAACCTTCTTTTAAAGAGAAAGCAAGCAGTAAAAGCGTTCTTTTAACTGCTACGCGCAAGGAAGTCGAAGCTAGAACACAGAAGAAAAACAGTAGTCTTTGTTTTTCAAAACAATAAGTGTAGGGCAGTAGCCACGTTTGAAACCTTCGAAACCTAAAATTCAGACGAGAATTGAGTTCGCAAACCAGATGCCAACCAAACTAGGCGAGTTGAGCGTCATTTAACGACGACACGGAAGCGACAGATGGAAAATTCAAAACACGAACCAACAAGAGTTTGCCAATCAAGTGACTGTGATACTCCGAGTCCAGTCGGTGATTCTCCATGTCAGTCAACCAGGTGGCTAGTTTCCGGTACCCGAAATCCATCAGCATGATGAACAGGGCGAGCAACACCTGAACAGCAAGAATTCAAGAGAGAGAAAATCAACACTGGCCCTTTGAATAGGATTAGAAATCAATACGACGTTCCAAGTGGTACTTGGAGAACAACGTGACTTAAGCATTGTTGTATCAGGTCACCAACAGAGGCTTTATGTATGTATGTATGTATATATGTATGTATGTGTGTATGTATGAATGTATGTATTAAGATACTGTCTGATTGCCCAGGCCTAGGCAAAAATAGAAACGATAGTGAGAATCCAGCGTGTTTCAGCATGCAGCTCACTACCAGTTGCAAATAAATTTAGCACCGTGTTAGCCGTACAGCACAGAAGTACTGCACGATTGCACATCGGTGCAGATAACATGTAACTGTACAATAACGATTGGATTATACTAACAAAGTTAAAGGTAAAAGAGGACACTTTGCAAACTATACGCGTTTAAAAGGATAATGCGCATACGAACAAGCTTGATGTGTCTAAGTATCTGACACAAAATAAATAAGTTGCGATAATTGGTAGAGCGACATTAATAAGACAGATTCTGTTCGGCCTCTCACCGTTATGAGGCACATCAAGCTTTTCTCATCAATCCGCCCCATAATCATAAAATGTAACTAAAAACATTAGCAGGATTCATCGGAAATTAAGATCGTTACCACAAGACTGTCACTGGACAGGGTTTTGAGACATACTAAGCACCATGATATCGGATTGCGGGATCCCAGTTCGGAGGAAATGAACTCAAGGCACAACGAAAATGATCCAGAAGATCCGGATTTATGGTAGGGCATTGAAGCAGAAGTCTTATCCAGGCAAAGTGCCGCACAGTCAGAGACTGTACGTGTGCGAAGATACTGTCAGGATACCCAGGCCTAGACAGATATGAAGGGGGAAATAGAAATGGTAGTGAGGCTCCAACGTGTTTCAGCATGCAGCTCACTACCGGTGGTAAATCAATTTAGCACGGTGTTAGCCGCACAGCACAAAATTACTGTACGAATGCACACCCGTGATGTAGCATTAGCTAATTTCGAAAGCATTGTTTAAGAGTTAATCGATCCCCATCGACAGAAAGTCATAAACGTAGTGATTCAACATCAGACGCTTGACACAAGATTCACGATACACACTGATTACAGGCGATTAAGCCTCACCAGTCAGCCTCCTTTCAAAGAGAGCTACAACGGTCTCGGTTGTTCTTCAGAATCGTCACACGCTGCCCGAGTCAATACGCTTACTTCAAGTAGAAAAATATGTCAGTGTCGTTGAGTAGGTACTGTTAAATTCCGGATCACAAGAAAGAAACAATCTTATGACATGGGCCACAGATACATCGTACCTTTATGTAGCTTCATTCTGTGCTTGATTCGCGCTAATAACATACAGTTTACCGGCAGATCCAAGACAGTGCTGCAGTCTTACTGTAGGTATACTTCGTCCAGACCGTGACAGACTAACAGAATCACAGCCAGGATGAGTTTTAACACCAGCCGGCACTCTTCACACTTAGCGTCACTCCGTTAAGGACATCTCTGATATTTAACCAAAACATATCAAGACCAATTATTTACCAGAAAGGACATAACCCAGTCCAGTAAGCGAAAACGAATCACACCTTTTCAACCGACTCCTGGCTTAACTGCTTATGAGACTGAACCCAACACTGATACATAACGAGAGTAGTCCACTAAAGGGAAACGTTCAAAACAAAGCTGCTTCATGCAGGCCGTTGTGTTGGAATTACAGCATCGTTTGAACCTCACGAAATCCACGCAAACTTCCACTCGTAGTTATTGGAAAAAACAAATGGACATTTCAGCGGAAAAACTAAGCGCACGTTCGATTTTCATTTCGCCGCAACATTTGCTGAATTATCGATCTCGAATCACATGGCACAGCTGATCCGAGGTCATTTTTACCACACCTTAAGTTTTGTGGTTCGAGTGACCTTAGAAAGTTTGGACTTTTTACCAATGCGAGAACACGTGATGTTTACACTGGGCATGGTGACCATCAGAAGATAGATTTTTTAACCGAAAACAGATTGAGTATACGTGCAGCAGTAAGCTGAGACCATGTTCGAATGACCGTGGGCTTTGTATATGCGTACAAACCCCACCAACACAGGACCATTAGGAAACGCATTAACGCGATTTAGTGAGGAAGAAAACATCAGTGGTATATATAAATACTGGATGTAAACAGATCCCACAGAACGTAAAAGTTCTCGCACACAATACGGAAAGTACTGATCCTGTACTTGTACTTGTGTGCGACTATATACTCTGGAGGATGAGTAGGCTTCAATGAAGATTCTTGGGAATTTGGGTAGAAAGCGGCGTCCACAGCACCACTGATCCTGTAGGTCACTAACGTCGGTGTGTACCGACTGTTTTGGTAGCACGAAGCGGAACAGCTCGTACGTGAACTCCGATGAAAGAAGTACTGGTTTGCGGCGCATATATGGGTGTGGCGAGGACTCAAGTTAATCGCGGTTCCTAATGGTGATTTACACGGAAGGATTAGGGGTTGCGAACCTATATATAGTAAGCGGGCACGCGAAACAGATTTAGTTTACATGTTGATGTAAGTTTTCAGTGAACACCAAACAACATTGTTGAAGAGGGCATTCACTTTAAAGTGAAAATTTTGGAGGAAAGGTATGTGGCGCAACAGAAAGAACGACGATGTTCAAATATAGAATCACAAAGTGATCTTCCTTAGCTAAGAGCTCGAGGCGCTTATAAAAGAACAATATATTGTATTGCTCACACACCCATCGTTTACACACGACCAACATGCACAAAGAAACACACCCGAACCAAGACAGAATGAACTATAAACACAAAAAGGTACGCTGATCCTAACGACAAAAGGTCGGCGTTAAGATATACCCCAAAATAATGACGAAAAAATCAACTCAACGAGATATCGGATAGAAAGAAAAGTTTGAACCAGTTCACCTTTGGCATCAGCGAGAATGCCATTCCCAGCAGGTCATCTTGATTGCTGGACAACAGGTCCGCTTTCCCTTGTAGATAGACGAATCCGAGCGTGATGCATATGACAGCCAACAAGGAAATGAGAACGATCGGCCACGTGAAAAAGGCCATGATCACATTTCGTCGCCACTGTGGGTAGGTGCGAACCATGCGGCCAGTGATAGGACATTGAGTGAGCTTGCCCTGTGAACAAGAAGCAAACCATTCTCAACACTATGACGGTATGTATGTATGTATGCATATATGTATGTATGAAATCACAAGTCTGATACAGGCAAAGTGCCGCACAGTTAAAGACTGCATGTGGGCTAAGATAGTGTCCGGTTGCCAAGGCCTAGACAGATATGAGAAAGTAACATGCTTTTCTCGTCACTCCACACCACAACATACAAGGTTAAGCAAACACTCCAAGAATATGCTTACTGCAAGACCGCCACTGAACACGGCTTCGGGACATATCCCGAAGCGTAACTAGCCATTGCGATATCTGATCGCGGGGACACCAGCCAGGAAGACGCGTTGCGCCGACTTTGGAAAGGTTACAGGTAAGGGTTTTTAACTGCCTGTGCCATGTGACGGTTTGGCCACCACGAGATTTACTCCAATTGGGATGATGCGTCGAAAAAGAATACGTTTCGGAAGTAGGTGGTCCGTTGAAGGATACCCTTTCGATATCTCGTGAGCTAACCTTTTGCTTCTTGTCATGCCGAGACGGCACACCTCAGTTATATCAGCACACTGAAACTCAACACGGTGCCTGGCTGCCGTAGTTATTTTCCAACAATTGTCAACACTTGAGCATAGTAATGAATTAGGTTTGAGTGCATTTTTCGGTGGCGAAATCCAAACGCGAACCTTTCGGGAAACGAACATGCTACCTACTGCACGTGAACAATAATTGAGCTAATTGAAATCCAGAAAAAGGAGAAATGGCGAGAGAGAGAATACGAGAAAAGGAAAGCATACCTTGAATTGCGCTCTTGGTTCTTCTAGCAAGGCTGGTGGAGTGTCCCATACACCCCAATTATATGCGAAAATGGCACTTGTACGTTTCCAATGCTCGAGATAGAAAACCGACCAAATTAAACTTAACGAGGCCATTATGAGAGGGTAAAATTTGTGACGTTTCGGGTCGACAAACATCCACACCGCGAGGCCAAACACGCTGGGCAGAATGAGAGCGGTGGTATAATGGCCGAGCCATGCAAAATACAAAGCAATCTGGACGCCAAAGTACTGGCGAATGTCATCCAGCGGCTGTTTGAATGTCCACCGTTTGATGCATTGGTTCTTAAGATGTTTCAGTTCAAGCGATCGATGAACGGGAAAAATTTGGTCAATAAAGCCAGCGGATTGTAGTGGACGAACTGTTAAGGAAAAACCAAAGGAGATACGAAAAAAGAGTTTAGAAATGTTAATTGTAATATGATCGACAATTTCTTACTGATATCCACAGCTGATTTAACACTTGAAATTCGGAAACGGTTGCATATTTAAAACGTTGTTGTTGGCCTCCTTCGGTCGATGTCGACCATGGATTTACATCACAATCCCATGAATTTTCAAGTTATACAGCTTTTTGAATGACTAAGCAGTCCGATTCGCGAGGAATAATCTCTCCTACAGCGCTTGCAACGATAGTCAGAACTCGGTTGTAGGGTGTCAGTTGCACGCCGGCGGCGTGATCTGCGTTCAGCAGCCAAGAACTGTCTGCTCGTCCTCAGTTTGCAGACAACGCTTTACACAACGCCTCCAATGTGAGCGGTCAAGAGCAAGTTCTTCCCAACTCGCCGGGTCAATGACAAGAGTTTTCATCTCTTTTGCAAACGTCTTTGTACCGCAAGCGCGGTCTGCCCAATGGTCGACTTCCTAATTGCAACTCACCATAGAGTCATCATCATCATCAAAGACAGCAATACACCGGTAGCACGTACCGAATGCTTAACTGCCATACAACCATGAAAAATTAAAATTTACGCGCATCAGGATCTGGCGGTCCGCAAAAAGAATCTGTATTTCGGAAGTCGGTGGTCCGGCATCCGAAACGTACCCACCAGCGTAACCTCTGCAGATTGATCTGTTTCTCTATATCGCCCTTACTACCCACCAATTATTTCCGGTGAGAGCGGTGGCGCCTCACGATTTTAACGCTCACCCTAGAATGCTGTGAGACATCGGTTGTCAAATACTTGGAGACACTGGATTTGCTCTTTACGTAGGGTCCAGTTTTCGCACCCATACATAACACAGCCCGAACTTTCGCTTTATAGACTCTACTCTTGAGTAACAGAGACAGTTCTTTCTGACGCCAGAGGTGACCTAGGTTGCGGAATGCCACGGTCGCTTTAGAAATGCGTGCCGAGACCTCTTCATCTAACGATGCAGAATTATTGATACAACTACCGAGATACGTAAAACGATCTACAATTTCAAGCACCTGATTGTCAAGTAATAAAGCGTTGTTCAATATGTCGATGTGCTGCATCAGAACACTGCATTTAGAGGGTGCAAAACTCATTCCAAATG
>JACCGJ010010120.1:0-39849 GCA_013407085.1 Atriophallophorus winterbourni
TACATGTGAAGCAATTGCTTTTTTCCACCA
Organism: Atriophallophorus winterbourni; assembly: GCA_013407085.1. Lineage (NCBI taxonomy): Eukaryota > Metazoa > Platyhelminthes > Trematoda > Plagiorchiida > Microphallidae > Atriophallophorus > Atriophallophorus winterbourni. The sequence goes on from JACCGJ010010120.1 coordinate 31, forward strand.
TAAAATCTTGATTCCACCAACGCAATTGTTTCAAACATTTTCCAGCATAGTAAGAGCTATATAATAAGACCTCACTGTAATCAAACCCACGATAGAATATGCAGTTCAAACAATGGCTTAAAAAAGATGTTGCGACTTTGCAAAGAATGTCCCATCGAGCTACTAATCTTGTCACCTGACTCAGCCACAAACTGTACAATGAGCGAATCAAAACAATAAACTTCTTCGATAAGCTAGGTCGTTGTCCCCGACAGGGATTTGTTTTTGGGATTACAAAGCTTATTACATCTACTTAGCTAACACAATGACTCTGACTATCCATCAATCACGACTTAACTGTAGAAGACATATTTTGCTGTGCGAGTTCGTTTCTACGTGGAGTATTCTACCAGATTGCGTTGTGAATTCCGAACATCAAAACATGTTTCAGAGAACCAAAGTAATGTGTTGCTCACATCCCCATCCATTACACTCTACTACCGGTTTCTAGCTGCTTACCGTCCTCAGGTGGAGACAGTAAGATTAGATTCAGTGAACCTTGAAACAGTGGATAAATGGTAAACAAGGTTCCACTTGAATGCCACTGTTGCATAGGTTTCGTACAACGAATCACGATGTTCAAACACAGAATCACATTGTGATTCGTGGTCGAGCACTCGAGGCGCTTATGGATGACAGAAGTAATGTGTTGCTCACATCCCAATTCCTTACACTCCACTACCGGTTTCTGGCTGTTTGCCGTCGTCTGGTGTAGACAGTAAGATCAGGTTCAGTAACCCATACTGAGAAATCTTAGCTTTTTGGTCTCTAACGAAGAGAACTGAACATACTCACCCCATCGATCTACATATGGCCCCCACTCTATAAACGAAAGCAATTTCCACCCTTAGGATTTTTACCTAATTCTTGAACTGCTCAATAATCAACCAAATCCCCTTTTTGGTTGTCATATTATTCGTAATTTCCATATTGTTTCGTGATATATTGTAGAGCTATATGCTTTTTAGACCATGAAAATTGAATTGAATTGAATTGCTTAAAACTTATTCGATACGGCAATTCAACATCAAGATTCCTTGCGGAAGATGATCAGGCAAGCATGCCACGAAACACGTCATGCCACTCTAACCTGAATCCACACTCAAGCATAAACAAAAACATTTGTAATAAATCAGTTTTATTCGTAAACATTTCTGGCAAAAAATGGCCGAAAATTTATGATAATCGAAACGACAATCACTCCAAGAAGACAGCAACTGTACACTATGAGAGTCTTTGTCCAACTTGGTTGCTGGGTCATCTCGGGAGACTCGTCCCATTCGGCATGCCATTGGCCGTCTAATTGATCCGGATCGATATATATCTGGAATAATCAATAAGATTTTTTAATCTGATTGAAAACAGTATGGCGCGGATTTCAACAGCACGTGAGTTAGTGGAATAGAATGCATTGTGTATGATTTTTTCTAGCTGAGAAATGCTGAAGGGTGTGTCATTCTTACATTTATTGATCATTCACAAAATGGTGAAATGATAAGAATAAGAATAACGCTACATTTGTGATTCGATTATATCTTCTAATGAGATGATTGCAACCGTTCTTACAAACTACCGCTATCTTCCACCTTCTTGCTCAAAGCTTCGTAATTTCTACTGTGATTTTTAAGTAACTATTGATACGAAGTCTGTCGCACAATGAGTCTTACTCAACTTACTGAACGTAACATCAACGTAACGAACGCATGAAACTTATTCCTTCGATTGATTAGTCATTGCCATGAAAATGACATTCGAAATGTTCATCTAATTCTCACAAGTCACTTACCACGGGTGATTCTTCGTAGTCTTCCGGCTCCTCGTAAATTGTTGCAAGTCTGCCCATTGCCATACTGAATGCCAATGTCCACCAACTCGAACACACTGGTCTTTGTTTTCACAGACATTTTATGCACTTTATCCGGATCAAATTTTGACCCCGAACGATGATTGGTCAATGTCAATAGGTCACAAGGTCGTGTTCGTGTGAAGACAATGAATCGGTTCTGAACTGAGGTCATGTGCGCGCGAATTACCTTGGGGCCCCGAATGACGTTCGGTCAACGCAAGGTCGTGTGCAGACTATGAATTCGTTTCTAAATTGAAATCACGTGCGCGCTTATCACTTAAATAACCTTTAAAAATTCGTGACTTACTGCTAACAGTTAGAGTCGGTCATTTTTCGTAATTACATGTTTAATAGCGCGTTCGTAACATAAGGGCAGATTTTTGAACGAATACTTGACTCGTTTGAATATGGCTAGATTTTTCTCATTGTCTCTCATTTTATTAAATGCGTTTGGAATGAAATGTGAATGATTTACCTCAATCGCATCGGCAAACGGAAAATACAGCATGTTGACTGGAATGCATGTCTTGCGAAAACGGAACTAATTGTAGAATCACTTGTAGAATCACAGTGATTCTCGTTCAAACGCTCAAAGCGATAATGAAAGACCGATGCCTACATCCTCGTTCCTTACACACCACTACCGTTTTCTGGCTGTTTGCCGTCATCAATTGGCGACTGTACGATCAGGTTCAGTGAGCCTTGGAACAGCGGTAATGTTGTAAACACTGTAATATTTGTATGACTCGCTGATCCTGATATTACTGTCACCAACTGATGACGGCAAAGAGCCAGAAACCAGTAGTGGCGAGTAAGTTCGGGAGATGGGAGCAACATATCGCTTTGGTCATCCATGAGCGCCTTGAGTGTTTGACCAGGAATCTCTGTGTGATTCTGTATTTCAACATAGTGGTTCCTTGTAAAAACCCTATTTGACAGCGGCATACAAGTATACCGTTGTTTAGCACTATACCACCTTTAAAGGGCTCCCTGGAAATGAAACGGATATTACTGTCGCCACGTGATGACGGCAAACAGCCAGAAACCGATAGTGGTGTGAAATTGATGGGGATGTGAGCACCACAATACATTTTATTCATTTGTATTTAAGCTGTCCCATTCGCTTGGGAAAATGCTACCAGCAAACGCAATGTATTGCTTTGGTTTCATCCACTAAACTTACATTTCGGCCTTTTTGGTGCAATCAGGTGGAGACAGTTACATAAGCTTCACTAAGCGTTCGAGCAGTAAAAGAAGGAGAAAGTAAACCTTCGTTTAATTTTAAAAAAATATTTAACAATATTTAATAAAAAGAAAGAAAAGAAACACGCCAAGGTAGTTGAATATATTTGAGGCCGATCGGGAATCCATATTCGCGAAAAGAAAATTTGTGATGAATCCGTTACAGCAGATTTTTGGCAACGCTTCGCTCAGAAGCCTCGTCAGTTCAAGGGTGTCATTACGAACAGGGTTCAAAAAGGAATACAGGCGAGATAAAAGCAAATTGATAAACCACTCTACATATGTGGTAAAAACCTGATTGTTTATTATTGATGTGTAAATGCTAACAACGACCACAAGAGATGTTGCTTGCTCCTTCTCAACTTGTCGGGCATATGACGCTACTCAGTTGGGCCGGTCTGGAGAAACATACATGAAGGTTTAATCGCGATCGGTCAATAGGTGGACGGTAGCTCAGGCCGTAAGCCGTTGGACCACAATGGTGACGGTCCCGGGTTCCAATCCGTCCCGAGACAGGATATGCACTGCTGATGAGCTAAATAAGAGAGAAACTTCAGTCCGGTGGTCCCAATGTGGACCGTTGTGATAAACCTTGTGAATATTTCGGAGTACTTGATACTTATTAGTAGTCGCAAAATATAAAATATAAATGATTTAATTGCATTGTCGTTCCAGGGGGTAAACAATTACGAAACATCATCATCACAATTGTTCAATGGCTGCATCCTTTTGACATAGATAGCTTGCGGAGAAAGGGATGAAAGATGGTTGATATTGTGATTTTTGAGATGGCAATATAATACATTTTGATCGATTTGTTGAAAAAGATTGACATTTGGCTAGTTCGGTGTAGAATGAAGAAGAAGAAGAAGAAGAAGAAGAAGAAGAATGACTTTATTCGTGTTCACGAATTTTCAGCGAAAATGCTATTAATACGTTTGGTATAAGAAGAAAAGTATTGTTCGAAAATAATTTCACAATCGCTTGCATGGGAGGCTAAATTTGCGTGAGAAATGATTTTCAGTCGATGTCGGCCATAGATGTATTTTACAATTACGTGATTTTTTCATGTTCCACAGCTTTTCCAGTGACTAAACAATCCGAATCGGAGGAACGTCTTATTATCGCACAGTATTTCGGAATGGAGTTCAAAAATTGCAGGAGAGCAGTATAAAAACTGAGGTAAGCTACAAGAGAGAGTGAATTGAGACCTAACCCCAACAGAGCGAAGACAAAACGTGTAAAATGAGAAACTATGTATGGAACCAAGATGATCGGTCTAGCTTAAGTTAATGGGAAAGGCGACACCTGGATACTTACCAAATTTCTCTCTATAAAACATATGGATTTGGTATTTTGCTTCTTACGAATCCTTTGGTTTGTATTTATTTGATTTTCACCGGCTTTCAACATGGTTATGACTAGAAAATCTGCAAAAGTAGATAATACAGCACATACTGTCACAAAGATGCAAGGGAATCGGTGCCTCGCTGCTCGCTCGGGCGACTCTTGTCTGGTATGCGCTAAACAGGTTGCTGATAATGCAAAAGCAGTACAATGTGAAATATGTCTCAAATGGATGCATATTCGATGCGCAGGAATGAAGCCAGAGACGTATCAGTGGCTTCAGATTATATCATGCGATGTTATGCGGACTGTATGTAAGATATGCCTTCCACCATCAAGTGTTGAGCACGGAAGTAGTCACAATAAAGTCGAAGCTGCATCTACTAAAGCCGCTAAAGTGCTTGTTGGAGGTGACATACACATTGACCCAACCTCAGCTGAGGATAGACACCACCTATCTGTTGAGAAAACTTGCATGACATTCGCTTCCTCGACTATAAGCCGTTTACAAAATGGTATTAGTATCGAAGATCCATTGAACGTACAGGAACTGGACGTTTGCTCGCCTTCAACACCGTTTGCTCAACAGTCAGGAAGGAATAAGACTTATGCAGATGTGACGTCGAAGGGTCTACACAGTGATCCGGGCTATGAAATATTGTCACGGCGATTGAGCAAAATAGAGGCTCAGCTACATGTAGTGGAAGAATTACCTACTTCTGATAATGCTTTTAGATCTCCGGTCTCAAAAAAAGCCACTTTTGGATTCTCGGAAGAGATGCCTTATTATGGTAAATGTTCTTGAGCAAACCGGGGACATGGCTGAAATACGCTTACAGCAAGAGCGAACATTCCTACAATCAACCTTTTCAAAGCTTTTTGATCATGGAGAGGAAGGAGTTATCATCATTTCTGCATTCCGACTTGGCCGGAAGAAGGAGGATGATAAACCGCGGACGCTGAAAATTGTTTTAGCTTCAGATGAGCAAGTCCAGATGGTACTAAGACGCGCTCATCTTCTTAAGGGTGAGCCATTCAAGATACTACGCGACCTATCTCCTGAAGATAGAATCGAAATGAAAACAGCTACCCAAGAATTGCGAGCACGCAGGGAAGCTGGCGAGGTTGATCTCCATATTGTGGATTTTCGGGTAGTGAGGAGGAGGCCGCACATTCGTTGGAAGCCGCTGTCAATTCAACCCCAGTTAATCATTCTGTGAAGAGATTTCGAGTATTGCTTTTCAATGCGAGAAGTCTGCGCAATAAACTTGATGAGGTTAGTGAAATTGCCTGTCGGCGACAGCCAGATATCATTGCTGTTACGGAATCGTGGTTAACAATGGATATATCTGATATGGAGTGCGCACTACCACACTATACGCTTTTCAGAAGTGACAGAGTAGCTTTGAGATCTGCCGGTGGCGTTGCCGTATACTTCAAAGAGCACCTGATTGTGGAAGTATTGGAAAGGTTTCAAAATGATGCTGGAAATGCCGAAAGCCTCTGGTGTAAGGTGAAGTCTAGCTCTGGAGCTGCATCACTTGGGGTCATTTACCGCTAACCTGGCGCTCACGATCCTGTGTTATGTGATCAAATCAAACGGTATGGTATCACTGGTGACTGTATCGTTCTTAGAGACCTGAATGCTCCTGATATAAACTGGGCGGATTTAGTTTCGAGGGGTGAACCGTTCCAACGTGAATTCCTAGATACGATTTTGGAGCTGAATTTGGTGCAGAATGTAAACAATCCTACGAGGATATGCGTCGGGCAAGTTCCTTCGATATTGGATTTGGTGGTCACACCTAGATTCTCTGATGTTACGAATCTGTCTATTGAGACCCCCATTGGCTGCAGTGATCACTGTTCTTTATGGTTCGTTTGGAATCGGGGTCTTCAACCGAGAATACGTACGCATGCTCGGAAAAACAACTAGAAATTAGACACAACGAGTCTAATCACGTCTGCAAACTCGATGGACTGGTCACTCCCTCTATCTACGAATGTTGATATCTGTTGGTTGGACTTTTTGGGTAAAATAAGATCGCTTGAAAATTATGCCCCATGGATGAATGGAAGATCCCCCGCTAAGGGACCGCCGTGGTTTGATAACGTTATCCGTAAATACATGAAGGTAAGAAAGCGGTTATGGCGGAAGTTTTGCTCTAGTGGATGCACCGATGACTATGTAACCTACAAAGTTATCCGCAACAAGTGCACCTACCTTAAAAGAGAAAAAAGGCAGAACTATGAAACTCGCTTGGTGGACGAAGCCAACTCGATGCCGAAACGCTTGTTTGCGTACATGAGACGTAGAACGAAAGCTTCTCAACGAGTACCTTGCTTGAGATCTATGGGAGGTTCGACTGAACATGAAGATGAACGTAAAGCAGTGCTTCTCGCCGCTCAGTACAATTCGGTTTACACAAAGGAGACGTTCCCATTCCTCTGCTTCATGAGAGCAACGCCGAAATGCCGGATATCTCGATCTCGCCAGAGATGGTGCAGTATTTACTAGAACGACTCGATGTACACTCAGCACCTGGCCCGGACGATATACACCCGATGCTTTTAAAGGTATTGTCGAGTATCATACATAAACCACTGGCGCTAATCTTCAATTTATCCCTGAAGTATGGTAGGTTACCTAAAGATTGGAAGTACGGCATTGTCAAACCAATGTATAAGGGCGGTGAAACCAGTGATCCGGCTAACTACCGACCGGTTACCCTCACTTCGGTAGTTGTGAAGAAAAGATCAATATTCGAAGATCAATATTCGTATCCACTGCATAATCGAAAGGGCGCAATAAAAAGAAAATAGCAAGTCAAACAGTGGGGTATGAAATTAGATGATCCGCTAATATATGGGTTTGCGTGGATGTAGATAACATTACGATGCAAATAAAGGATCTTAAGTACTATTTAGTAAAACTGTTGCATATGTGAATTTCGGTTTACTGACACTTAATCCCCGACAATTAACCCCCAGACATTTAATCAACAATTCACTTCATCCCCACTCACGTAATCTTCAGTCACTTAATCCCCAGTTTGATAACTTCTGAAGAATGCAGAATACGTTCAAATGAATTTATTTAGCAGGGGAGATATGCAATTGATTTTAAAAACGTCAATCTTCCTGTAGTTGAGTATCGCTGAATTGCTCGAGATGTCCTGGCGTCTTCATACTTATTCCAGGTTTCAGGTATAAATATAGCGGGTGCAAAGTTTTCTCTTCTACCTCTTAATCGTCGACCTTGAACAAAGGTATGTTCAAAATAAGATAACAGTACATTCATTCTCTCGCTTTGAGGCATAGATTCGGCTAAAATCTCAAATGTGTTGACGGCACAAAAGCCGACGCTGGTTGACATCTAATCATTAGGCGTAAATCATCGTGTATAGTGTATAACTGGTAGAAAAGCGAAGGTACACTGCCCAGCTTCGATCCCTGAAGATCGTCACTATGGCCTATAGAATAATACAGCAAGAAATCACTGTATATATTTGTAACATCAAACATGGCGTCACTTGGGGGGACGGGAGAGTGCATGTTGGGGCCAAAACTTTTATTTTGTTGCACTCGTGATTGCGAAATTACGTACGATATCATCGTTAGATGTAACTAATCTCGCTCTACACTAGTGTGTGTGACGAACTTACTACATCTTTAATTAATATTGCCATTATTTGATTGCTTCTCGAACCGAAACTCGTTTCCCATGTAAATTAATGTCCTTCGACCTTTGCTACTTGTACCATATTCAAGAGTCATTGCACACACTTGAATAACTTCTTATCTTAAATCTTATCTTGTATACCTTCCCTGGGGACAAAGTGACTGAAGATTAATTGACTGGGGATGAAGTGACTTGGTGATTAAATGACTGGGGATTAATTGTCTGGCGATTAAGTGACCGGTCACCGTAAATCTTAGGGTAGAGAGAAACTTCATTAAGTAGCTGTAAGATGAACAACATTAGATCACATTGATTAGTTGTGATTTTCCTTATATTAGAGTATTACGCGACGTAGCATGTTCTTTCTTTCGCAGCATATACGCTAGGAAAGAACTGCAGACTAGAAAACGTTCGTGTCTCAAAACTTGAAATTGGAAAAGCTAGGTTAACATTCAAGGCCTCCAGCGTTTGGAGCGACAAACAAAACCGCGTTTGGAAAACGATGATTGTTCATTCACAATACCTTGCTTAAAAAGCGAATTCTATATGGGTTAACTTATTTTTCAATACCTACGTCGCTACCAAAGATTCTATTACGGACAGTTGCCTTACGTATCTGATGGTGCGATGGTACGAAGACTGCGATTGTGGAAGACCTACAGACGTTTTTTCCTCAATTTCTCGGTCCGTACCAAAAAACGGCGTTCTGTAGGTGATCTCAGAAATTTCAATGTCATTCTTGACTACTTGCTTTCATGCTGGCTAAAGTATGTCCCAACTTGGTCCACGGTTTGTAATATGTTTCCAATCTGTAGGTCAGTTAAATCACCCATGAACAAAGTGATTCCGAATCAGGTACATTTCAATTCTATTCAAGGTTCTCTCCAAGTGATAGGAAAAGATCTCTAAGTAGGTGTGGATATATTTGTGTTCAATCACAAACTTTTTATCAGTCAATGATCCCCAAGTTTAAGTAAGATATCTACTTGTGAGCCAATGTTTGATGAGGTTTGCAAGATCAACCTGTTCAATCACGTATCCACACACATGTAGATGGGGTTAAACCCAGGAACGAAATTCCTCATTTGCATACATTTCATCACACACAAACATTGATGAGTGTAAACTCGCGTGTATGTGCGTGGTCGCACGTCGGTCGTACCAACCTTATCCAACATTGGCATACAAGCGCAACTTGTTTACCATTCCTCCACTGTTTCAAGTGGCTGCGAATCCTGATCATACTGTCCCTACCTGATAAGTGCAAACAGCACGAAACCGGTCGTGGGGTGTTGTGACGGAAAAGCATGCAAATGAATATTTTGTTTCATGGTTATGGGTTTTTACCCCATTGAACATTGTTTAGACACATGTGATGGAAAAGGTTAGTCGTACCAGCCTTATCCAACAGTGGCATACAAGCGCAACTTGTTTACTATTCTTCCACCGTTTCAAGCGCATGCGGATCCTGATCGTACCATCCTTACCGGATGAGTGTAAACAGCACGAAACCGATTATGGTGTGTGTGATGGAGATTCATGTAAATGCCAAATTTTTCCAAGTTAAATTATTTCTCTAAATTTCCAAGGAAATTGCACAAGTTTTCGTCTCTGGTAGTTATATATATTATTATACATAATCTAGTTTGCTCGTAAGAATCCTTCCACTATCGCAATGATTTCGAACATTTTCCTGTATAGTAAAAACTATATAATAAGACCCCAGTGTAATCAGACCCACGATGAAATATGCAGTTCAAGCATGGTCGCAATGGCTTCAAAAAGATGTTGCGACTTTGCAAAGAATGTACCATCGAGCTACTAATCTTGTCACCCGACTGAGCCACAAACTGTACAATGTGCGAATCAAAACAATAAACTTCTTCGATAAGCTACGTCGTTGTCCCCGACAAGGATTTGTTTTGGGATTACAAAGCTTATTACATCTACTTAGCTAACACAATGACTCTGACTATCCCTCACTGACGACTCAACTGTAGAAGATATATTTTGCCGTGCGAGTTCGTTTCTACGTGGAGCATTCTACCAGATTGCGTTGTGAATTCCGAACATCAAAACATGTTTCAGAGAACCAAAGTAATGTGTTGCTCACATCCCCATCTCTTACACTCCACTACCGGTTTCTGGCTGCTTACCGACCTCAGGTGGAGACAGTAAGATTAGATTCAGTGAACCTTGAAACAGTGGATAAATGGTAAACAAGGTTATACTTGAATGCCACTGTTGGTAAAGGGCCTAATGAAATGGAGAGTAGACTGTCACATCTGGAAAATCAGTTTGCACAAATGAGAAACTCGATTGAGCTACTGATCAAGCCAACAACGAAGGCTCCAAAACATTCAACCTCACCTTTAAACACCACTAGTACAACTAAATATTCCGAAATATTGCTACAAGATAGCAAAAAGAACGATAGAATCAAGTCAAAACTAAAGCCCTCCTCATCAAGTGTTGTGTTCAAGAAACCAACCTCAAAAAACGTTTCACTGAGCATTATCTGTGCCAATGTGCCAGAGGCAACTGAAACACTTTTGTCAACTAGACAGCAGCATGACTTAGCTAAATGGTCGGAACTGTGCACTAGGATGAGCATAAAAACGACCACTCCGGTTTCACTGACCCGCTTGACACGCGCTCCCAGAGCGCCGCTTCAAGACAAACCGAGACTGCTCAAGGTAGTGTTGCGAACTGAAAAGGAACTAGAAGATGTACTATTATCGGCATATTTGTTGCAAGATGGTAAAGAGAATACATCACGTATCTTTATTGACATACCCTGGTCAGAACGGGTAAATCGGCACTAAACAGGAACACTGGTAAAGTAAACGAGCGTGACAGACGTAGTCTTATAATCCTGAACGTTCCTGAAGCTGCTGCCAGTTCAGACGCAAAGTGCAATTCGAAACACGATATACTACAATGGAAATTTATTAGCGATACTATCCAAACGAACAATACTGCTGTTATCGATACTTTTCGGATCCCGACATCCCCGAAATACGAGGGTAACGCTCCGCGCCCCCTTAAACTGACACTGCTGACAGACAGTATGGCTGATACCGTTCTTAAACACTGGAAGCAATTTCGTTACAAATTGCCCCGAGAGATTAAAATAATTCCTAGACGCCTCGAAACTAATGACAACCCGGATGATCCCGACTGTCTAAATACTGTGCAGAATGAAAAATCCAAACCTGGTGAAAAAAACGGAATTCAGCCGACTCTATCCGAGTCGGCGAAGTAAATTACTTTCCTGTTGATTCCGACCGAGCCGTTCCGATATTTCTGTCTCACGAACCGTCTTTGCTGTCAACATCGGTTGTCAAATTTTTGTATACGAATGCCCAATGCTTGACAAATAAATTACACGAATTGACTGAACTAACTACCACACACTCACCAGACGTGATTGCCGTAACTGAGACATGGTTCCATCCAACTTTAACAGACAACGAAGTAGTCATTGAGGGTATGTCTCTACTTCGTCGCGATCGCCTGGCTCGAGGAGGCGGTGTTGCTCTATATCACGTTCAGAGTTTGTCATGTCAAGAGATCACTGATGAAGACTTACAACTACAAGACACACTGTGGTGTTCCCTGAATGTAACAGCAGAAGAAGAAAAATGTACAGTGGGTGTGATTTACCGTTCGCCCTCCGCCGATGAAGCCTACAATTCAGCATTAGTCGCAAACATACGCTTAGCGGCTACCAGATACGGCGGCAGACTTCTTCTGATCGGAGATTTCAATTTGCCGAACTATAAGGGAAATTCAGTCTATCCAGAAAACTCCTTGAATGCTTTATTTCAACAGTTGCTGGAGGACATTCCACTTTACAACCATATTTTTGACAATACCCGATTTCGGGGTAGTGATACGCCGTCTATTTGGACTTGATACTGACAAACGAAGAGTACGTGATTGAAAGTCTCGCTTATGAAGCTCCTATGGGACTCAGTGACCACTTAGTTATCACGTTTGATTATATTTGTCAGGCAATCAGAACAAGTGACACCAGCAAGTTGATTAGGAAAATTGACTTTTCACAACTTAATACTACTCTGAAGAATGTCACAGACCCTGGTCTCGAGTCCGACAGCGTACAAGGTCAGTGGCAATGGATGGCAAACGAAATTAAAATTGCAGTTGAAATGCACTCTCATCTTGTTCCGAAGGTGCGGAAAAGGGGATACACGTTTAAACTGAGAAGCCGAACACGGAAATGGTTGACTATGCGAAATGCTGCATGGCGGGCTCACCGACTTGATAGCACTGCTGAAAGTTGGGAAACATTCCGTTTGCTGAGAAATAAGGTAAACAAACTTGTTGTTGACGACAAATTGATTTATCAAAAACATTTACTCGACAAAATGGAATCAAACCCAAAAATTCTCTATCAGATCATAAATAACCGGTCTAGAGTAAAACCAGGGGTTGCCGCCCTAAAGACATGTGATGGAATAACAACGACAGCATCGCAATCAGCCGAAGTTCTAGCCCAATTCTTCTCCACTGTCTTCAGTCCACCGAACACCGTAACCAGTCCTTTGACCTCCGTGATCTCGCCAGAAAACGTTTTACAGCAACTAACTTTTAGCTCGGACAGTGTCCTCCGTACATTGTTAAAGCTCAACACGAAAAAGTCTCCTGGAGCTGATGAAATTACCCCGCTGATCCTCAGAAGCTGTGCCTATTCTTTGTGTACACCGCTTACCTACTTATTTAACCTCTCTATAACCCAAGGTTTCTTTCCCTGTGAATGGAAGACTGGTATCATTACCCCCATCTACAAAGGAGGGAACCGTTCTGAAGTATCCAATTATCGACCAGTAACACTACTACCGGTGATCTCTAAAGTGATGGAGCGCCTCGTTGCAAACAGCATCACAAATCACCTGGAAGATAATTGCTTGCTCGCAATCGAACAACATGGCTTCAGAAAAAGACACTCTTGCCTTTCAAACCTTCTCCTTGCCCTCGATGACTGGACACAAGCTGTGGACAAAGGTTTCACCATACATGCTTGTTATCTGGATATGTCCAAAGCATTCGATCGTGTTAACCACAGTTTGTTACTACAAAAAATAGAGCAATGTGGCATCAAGGGCTCATTACTAGCCTGGTTGGAGGATTATCTCCGTGACCGTGTTATTCGAGTAAGGGTTGATGGTGCTTTGTCACGGCCCATTACAGTAACAAGTGGAGTGCCGCAGGGATCGGTGCTTGGACCAATTCTTTTCTTGCTCTATGTAAACGATTTACCAAAACTTGTTCGGTGCAAAATCTTGCTATTTGCGGATGATATCAAGTTGTGGACACAAGTACGCACAACTGAGGATTGCAGACAGCTTCAGCTGGACCTCAATGTCTTACAGGAATGGTCGGTTCGAAATGAACTTCCTTTCAATGTGAGAAAATGCAAGGTATTGACAGTTGGAAAACCCTTCGAGTTCTCTTACACCCTTGGTTTCCATACTCTTGAAATAACTGACAAGGAGAAGGACTTGGGTGTGTGGGTGAGCAGCACGTTGAAACCGTCACACAACGTTAAGGCTGTCTACGAAAAGACGTCAAAAGTACTGCTTCTGCTGAAACGCGTGTTTGGGAGTTTCACGAAGCCGACTGTTCATCGAATAATTAATACCTACTTGAGGCCCACCATGGAGTATGCGGTTCAGGCTTGGTCACCCTGGTTAAAGAAAGACATCAATCTCTTGCAGCGAATCTACCATCGGACCACGAAGCTCGTGTGCGGCTTAAAGCACAAACAATACGAAGATCGTATTGCAAACCTCAACCTCTTCGACTCTCCTTACCGACGTCTTAGAGGTGATCTGATCCTAATGTTTAACATATTGCATACCCCCAGCCATCCCCTTAATACACTATTCACACGACAACCACCAAGAACCAGCCGGAGTCATGAGTACACAGTACTAATTCCCGACTCGCGACTGAACTGTCGAAGATATTTTTATTCTGTACGTGTATGTTTCACTTGGAACTCCCTACCCTCGAATGTTGCACATGCACCCAACTTGGACATATTCAAATCCAGCTTAGACAAATTCCTGTCGACCCATCCGAACATTGAGACTATGTATTCCACAACCTAATAACTTTGAACTCACACATCAAATCATCTCGACCCCATGGACATACATGTGCCATTCCACTGAGTGAAAACAGTTTCTATCATTTGGATTTTTACCTGATTCCCGAACGGTTCAGTAAGCAAACAAATCCGTTTTTACTGAGATATGTTATTTGTAAATTTCCATATTTTTCTGTGGTTTTTGTAAAGCTATATGCTTTTTAGACCATTAAAATTGAATTGAATTTAATTGAATTGCATAGGTTTCGTACAACGAACCACGATGTTCAAACACAGAATCACATTGTGATTCGTGGTCAAGCACTCGATGCGCATATGGATGACAAAAGTAATGTGTTGCTCACATCCCCCGCACTTACCCTCCACTACCGGTTTCTGGCTATTTGCCGTCATCAGGTGGAGACAGTAAGATTAGGTTCAGTGAGCCTTGAAACAGCGGATAAATGGTAAACAAAGTTATACTTGTATGCCACTGTTATATAGAGTTCGTACAACAAACCACGATGTTCAGACACGGAATCACAAAGTGATTCTAGGTCAAGCACTCAAGGCGATTATGGATAACCAAAGTAATGTGTTGCTCACATCCCCAACCCTTACACTCCAATACCGGTTTCTCGCTGTTTGCCGTCGTCTGGTGGAGACACTAAGATTAGGTTGAGTGAGCCTTAAAACAGCGGATAAATGGTAAACAAAGTTATACTTGTATGCCACTGTTATATAGGGTTCGTACAACAAACCACGATGTTCAGACACGGAATCACAAAGTGATTCTAGGTCAAGCACCCAAGGCGCTTAAGGATAACCAAAGTAATGTGTTGCTCACATCCGCATCCCTTACACAACACTGCCGGTTTCTGGCTGTTTGCCATCATCAGGTGTAGACAGTAAGATCAGGTTCAGTGAGCCTTGAAACAGTGAAAAAGCGGTAAACAAAGTTAAACTTGTATGTCACTGTTATATAGGGTTCTCACAAAGAACCACGATGTTCAAACTGAATCACAAAGTGACTCTTGGTCAAGCACTCGAGGCGCCTATGGATGACCAAAGTAATGTGTTGCTCACATCCCCAACCCTTACACTCCACTACCGGTTTCTGGATGTTTGCCGTCGTCTGGTGGAGACAGTAGGATTAGGTTCAGTAACCCCTAATGAAGAATCTTAATGCCTTTTTGGCTCCCTATCGAAGAGAACTAAACATACTCACCCCATCGATCTACATATGGCTTCCACTCTGTAAACGAAAGCAATTTCCACCCTTAAGATTTTTACCTAATTCTTGAACTGCTCAATAATCAACCAAATCCCCTTTTTGGTTGTCATATTATTCGTAATTTCCATATTGTTTCGTGATATTTTGTAGAGCTATATGCTTTTTAGACCATGAAAATTGAAGTGAATTGAATTGCTAAAAACTCATTTGATACGGCAATTCAACATCAAGGTTCCTTGCGGAAGATGATCAGGCAAGCATGCCACGAAACACGTCTTACCACTCTAACCTGGATCCACACTCAAGCATAAACAAAAACATTTGTAATAAATCAGCTTTATTCGTAAAAATTTCTGGCAAAAAATGGCCGAAAATTTATGATAATCAGAACGACAATCACTCCAAGAAGACAGCAACTGTACACTATGAGAGTCTTTGTCCAACTTGGTGGCTGGGTCATCTCGGGAGACTCGTCCCATTCCGCATGCCTTTGGCCGTATAATTGATCCGTATCGATATATATCTGGAATAATCAATAAGATTGTTTTAATCTGATTGAAAACGGTTTGGCGCGGATTTCAACAGCACATGAGTTAGTGGAATAGAATGCATTGTGTATGATTTTTTATAGCTGAGAAATGCTGAAGGATGTGTCATTCTTACATTTTTTGATCGTTTACGGAATGGATAAATGATAAGTCCATGAATAACTCTACATTTTTGATTTGTTTATATCTTCTAATGAGATAATGATTGCGACTGTTCTTTCAAACTATAGCTAGCTTCCACCACAAAGCTTCGTGCAATCGACCGTAATTTCTACATTGATTTTTAAGTAACTCGTCAAACGATGCCTCCTGCATGATGCGTCATACACAACTTACTGAACGTAACATCAACGTAACGAACGCATGAAACTTATTCCTTTGATTGATTAGTCATTGTCATGAAAATGAAATGCAAAATGTTCATCTAATTCTCACAAGTCACTTACCACGGGTGATTCTTCGTAGTCTTCCGGCTCCTCGTAAATTGTTGCAAGTCTGCCCATTGCCACAATGAATGCCAATGTCCACCAACTCGAACACACTGGTCTTTGTTTTCACAGATATTTTATGCACTTTATCCGGATCTAATTTTGACCGCGAACGATGATTGGTCAATGGCAATAGGTCACAAGGTCGTGATGACAATGAATTCGTCTCTGAACTGAGGTCACGTGCGCGCTAATTACCTTGGGGCCCCGAATGACGTTTGGTCAACGCAAGGTCGTGTGCAGACTATGAATTCGTTTCTAAATTGAAATCACGTGCGCGCTTATCACTTAAATAACCTTTAAAAATTCGTGACTTACTGCTAACAGTTAGAGTCGGTCATTTTTCGTAATTACATGTTTAATAGCGCGTTCGTAACATAAGGGCAGATTTTTGAACGAATACTTGACTCGTTTGAATATGGCTAGATTTTTCTCATTGTCTCTCATTTTATTAAATGCGTTTGGAATGAAATGTGAATGATTTACCTCAATCGCATCGGCAAACGGAAAATACAGCATGTTGACTGGAATGCATGTCTTGCGAAAACGGAACTAATTGTAGAATCACTTGTAGAATCACAGTGATTCTCGTTCAAACGCTCAAAGCGATAATGAAAGACCGATGCCTACATCCTCGTTCCTTACACACCACTACCGTTTTCTGGCTGTTTGCCGTCATCAATTGGCGACTGTACGATCAGGTTCAGTGAGCCTTGGAACAGCGGTAATGTTGTAAACACTGTAATATTTGTATGACTCGCTGATCCTGATATTACTGTCACCAACTGATGACGGCAAAGAGCCAGAAACCAGTAGTGGCGAGTAAGTTCGGGAGATGGGAGCAACACATCACTTTGGTCATCCATAAACGCCTTGAGTGCTTGACCAGGAATCACTGTGTGATTCTGTATTTCAACATAGTGGTTCCTTGTAAAAACCCTATTTGACAGCGGCATACAAGTATACCGTTGTTTAGCACTATACCACTGTTTCAAGGCTCACTGAAACGGATATTACTGTCGCCACGTGATGACGGCAAACAGCCAGAAACCGATAGTGGTGTGAAATTGATGGGGATGTGAGCACCACAATACATTCTATTTCATTTGTATTTAAGCTGTCCCATTCGCTTGGAAAAATGCTACCAGCAAACGCAATGTATTGCTTTGGTTTCATCCACTAAACTTACATTTCGGCCTCTTTGATGCAATCAGGTGGAGACAGTTACATAAGCTTCACTAAGCATTCGAGCAGTAAAAGAAGAAGAAAGTGAAAGCTTCGTTTAATTTTTTAAAAAAATATTTAACAATATTTAATAAAAAAAGAAAAGAAACACGCCAAGTTAGTTGAATATATTTGAGGCCGATCGGGAATCCATATTCAAGAAAAGAAAATTTGTGATGAATCCGTTACAGCAGATGTTTAGCAATGCTTCGCTCAGAAGCCTCGTCAGATCAAGGGTGTCAGTACGAACAGGGTTCAAAAAGGAATACAGACGAGATAAAAGCAAATTGATAAACCCCTCTACATATGTGGTAAAAACCTAATTGTTTATTATTGATGTGTAGATGCTAACAACGACCACAAGAGATGGGGATGTGAGCACCACAATACTTTGACCACAAGAGATGTTGCTTGCTCCTTCTCAACT
Organism: Atriophallophorus winterbourni; assembly: GCA_013407085.1. NCBI lineage: Eukaryota > Metazoa > Platyhelminthes > Trematoda > Plagiorchiida > Microphallidae > Atriophallophorus > Atriophallophorus winterbourni. Next base: position 18,223 of record JACCGJ010010120.1, read on the forward strand.
GGTCGGGCATATGACGCTACTCAATTGTGCCGGTCTGGAGAAACATACATGAAGGTTTAATCGCGGTCGGTCAATAGGTGGACGGTAGCTCAGGCCGTAAGCCGTTGGACCACAATGGTGACGGTCCCGGGTTCCAATCCGTTCCGAGACAGAATATGCACTGCTGATGAGCTTAAATAAGAGAGAAACTTCAGTCCAGTGTTCCCAATGTGGACCGTTGTGATAAACCTTGTGAATATTTCGGAGTACTTGATACATATGAGTAGTCGCAAAATATAAAATATAAATGATTCAATTGCATTGTCGATGCAGGGGGTAAACAATTACGAAAAATCATCATCACAATTGTTCAATGGCTGCATCCTTTTGACATAGATAGCTTTCGGAGAAAGGGATGAAAGATGGTTGATATTGTGATTTTTGAGATGGCAATATAATACATTTTGATCGAGTTTTTGTCGGTGTAGAATCGGTTGGATTATCTGCGAAAATACTATTAATACGTTCGGTATAAGAAGAAAAGTATTGTTCGAAAATAATTTCACAATCGCTTATATGGGAGGCTAAATTTGCGTGAGAAATGATTTTCAGTCGATGTCGGCCATAGATGTACCTTACAGTTACGTGATTTTTCATGTTCCACAGCTTTTCGAGTGACTAAACAATCCGAGTCGGGAGGAACGTCTTATTATCACACAGTATTTCGGAATGGAGTTCAAAAATTGCAGGAGAGCAGTATAAAACTGAGGTTAGCTACAAGAGAGAGTGAATTGAGACCTAACCCCAACAGAGCGAAGATAAAACGTGTAAAATGAGAAACTATGTATGGAACCAAGATGATCGGTCTAGCTTAAGTTAATGGGAAAGGCGACACCTGGATACTTAACAAATTTCTCTCTATAAAACATATGGATTTGATTCTATAGCCCAGTAAATTACAATGCAAAGCATCACGCATGTCGCCACGCAAATGTCATATTTAGTGAACTACTTTCACCGTGTAACTTCGTATTTTGTACATAAACATTTTGGCCTTGTATGGTTATTCTCTTTTTTCGGCCTTGTATACTTTACTTGAATTAATGCTTGTAAAATATACTTTCTGGCGGTTAATATAACTTCGAACTCTCGAACTTTGAATTCTTCCGTGTTTGCGAAGTTTGTGTGCGTCGCTTTGTGCGGGAATTATGATTAACAGATCCTCCAACAGTTTAGCGCATTCTGCACCTTGGAGTCTGTGTGGATTACCTCGCTATCTTTGAACTTCACGGACCTCTCTCGTTAAACATTTGCACTTTTGGTCTTTCAGAGTGTTCATTCCATTTTTGTTGTATTTTGTGTAGTGCAGAGTTATGTTTGGACTACTACACATCTAATACAGATAATAGAGTATCTAAAGATCTGTCTCGATGTTTAGCAAATCCAAAGACTACATCATTGGCATGCTTGAAAACAAAAGTGTCCAACCAACCTAAGCATGTCCAATGGAACGAAGCAATAATCCTCTCAGACGACCACTGGAGCGCGAATATTTGAGCAGACAGCTTGGTTCGAATCACGATCGATCTTTAAATCAATGGTTTAATTGATCAACGCAGAGAGTCGGTTCGCGAAGCCAAATACTATCCAAATTTGACTATCTAGCCCACGACATTAGCCAGAGAAGCAAACAAAATGAGCGAGACGATGGGATGTTCAAGGGCCTGCAATTTGTCAACGAATTAGACAACCATATTTTGGGGCATGGTAAAGATATAAGTATGTTGTTACAGGGCTACGTTAATCATGCCTTCTTGATTGGGCGTATGGGACAGTGGGATGTGACTGCCAGAAAGCAGTTGTGATCATACAATTGTGGAACCAGCCAGACAATCCAGCTTAACAACAGTTGCAAATAGTTAATTGATTCATTTAGGGATTCACTGAAATTGCACTTGGTATCAATTTGATCCAAGTCGGACGTGTGATGTACATCGCAGGGCCATGATGATCCGTATGCTACACCGTTTTACATGACCAATTCTAGATAAAAATGTACTTTCATGGGTAGGTTAAACCGTATTTTCAGTTTGCACAGTTCAATTGTGAAATAGTTTACCTACTCACATCAGCGGGGAGTTTCTTTTCAAAATGCTTGATCTGATAGACTGCATCCCAAGGCAGCTCAAACTCGTTATTTTGTTCCACTCTTGGCTGCTGAACGAACATCACGCCGCCGGCTTGCAACTGACGCCCTTCTACCGAGTTCTGACTATCGTTGCAAGCGCTGCGGGAGAAATTGATCCTCCCGAATCGGACTGTTTAGACATTCAAAAAGCTGTAGAACATGAACATGCATGCGATTGTGATGTACATCCATTGTCGACATCGACCGAAGAAGGCCAACAACATCAACTCACGTGGTACAATCTGAAACCGTTGACTCTTGAAATCACACTTGCTGCCCACGTGAACAAGTATGTCTTGGGCTTGATACTGTTTATTACCCAAAAGTTAACTTGTAACTCAGTGTTATATAAGGTTGGCACCAACAAGCTATTCAATCACATGTACCAACACCAATGGCATTCAAGGAAAAATCCCTATTGACATGCATCTGCATCCCACACACCATCACCGGTCCTGTGCTGTTTGCACTCATCTTGGTCGTACTGTTATTAAACCCACCTACTCCGAAAAAGATTTAGGCGTGATTATCCAATCAGACTTGGAAAACTCAATGCAATGTTGACTGGCTGCCTGCAAAGCTGAAAGCAACCTGGGTCTCCTCAGAAGGTTCGTTGGACCCACACAGTGTCTGCAAATTGATTTCAACCTACATCCATCCTCATATCGAATATGATATACCGGCATGCGATCCTTGGTGGAAAAAAGATACTCAGCTATTGGAAGCTCCAAAGCGCAGAGCGACAAAACTCGTCCTGGGATTTTCTAATTATCCATACGAAATGTGACTTAAAATATTGAATTTACATTCGGCTCAATACAGACGGAAACGAGGAGCACTAATATTCATTTGGACAGTGATTAATCAAACAAATCATCCTTGCAGTCGTTTGTTCCATCTTTCCCACAACACACATCTGCTTGGTCACCAAACTAAACTTTACCAACAGCAAAGCAGGTTGAACTGCCGCAAATATGCATTTTCCGTTCGCAATGTGCAATTGTGGAACAGTTTCCATACTCACGTGATACAATCCGGAACTATTGACGTTTTCAAGAAATCACTAGATGTCCGCATCGACTAAACAGTCCGAATCGAGAGGAACAATCTCTCCCGCAGCGCTGGCAAAGAAGGTCAGATCTCGTTTGTATTGCATCAGTTGCACACTGGCGACGTGATCTGCATTCAGTAGCCAACAGCTGTATCTGCTCCTCCCCAGCTTGCAGACGACGCTTTACACAATGCCTCCAATGTGAGCGGTCAAGAGCAAGCAAGGCAATTCGACTGAAATCCGTTGATAATGGCAGACATCTGCAAAGCGCTGAGATGATATCAAACCCAATCACAAGTGTGATCCATCGTGTGAGTGCTCGCCTCCGGTTTCATCAACAAAAAGCGATGAGGAGTATAAAGCACCCTAAGGTCAGTGATATAGCTTGTTGCACTAAGTGCATTCAATTTAGTAACAGCGAGAGTTACTTTGGTTGATTGGCCACAGGGAGTGAGCTTCATGCTGATACAAGCTGGAGTCTCACTACCATTTCCGGTTCTTTTTCACCCTCATATCTGTCTAGGCCCGGGCAACCTGACAGTATCTTAGCCCACGTGCAGTATCTAACTGTGCGGCACTTTGCTTGGACCAGGTTTGTGCTTTCATACATACGTAATATATAAAACAGCACGAATGTATCGATACCGGACAGTTCTAAGCATCAGCATCAAAGGAAGCACTAAATCTATAGAACGGTGCAACAGTCAATTGTAAATGCAGGGTTATAGAATGTCTATTACGATGAATCATTCTATTGATTGATTTATAGTAATTAAATTTGAAATACTTTGCGCAGGTGCAGATTGCGTAAAATAATCGATCACCATGCTACTTAAATAAAATAAGTAGCTAAACAAGTATTTTTGATCATATCATTCCCCAATTAACCCGAACCTTTTGCACTTCAATTGTAGTAGATAAGCTGAAAACGGTGACTATGCATAACAAAATGTCCAGCAAGTTTCCCTGCCTACCTCAACCCGATTAAAGAGAAAAAGAAACACGCGTTGTGAAATAGAAAAGTAATATCTGAAGCCAATTGAAAAAAACAAAACAAAGGTTTTACAAACATGGATGAAAATAGCTCAAACGTTCAATACATATATATACATCGTGAGTGGCGGAAACAAGTAAACCAGGGGGATAAAAGCGACGCACGTGTGATCAGTGCATTTCAATGAAAGACCAAAGTGAATCAGGCAAGTGCACGGGGCAGAATCGCCGGTTCAAATCGAGTTGACGCGCAACGCGAGCAGCCAGGCATTGCAACGTCACGTGTTCCATCGGGCGGACACCGGCGTATGAGAGAATGTGGCTGAAGCACGGGTCCAAAGCCGACACACCGTCTACATCGGTGGCATCATGATGAGCGCCATGCTCGAGGAGCAGTTTCACCAGCGCCACCTGTGAGACAAAGAGGATTGACGTGACAGATGATATCTAATTGAATAAATATAGGTAAGATTGGATCGTTACCTAACAATCTAACGGGCTAGCGGTCCATCTATCCATCGATCTATTCATCCAATTATTAGTAATAGGTCTACTTTACTTTTATGCGACTATCTCCTCCTGGAGGTTGAGTCGACTTCAATGAAGAGTCTTGGGAATTTGGGTCCCCAGTACCATTCGGCGTTCGTTCGAGTCAGCTTCTCTAGCCTTTGCACAACAAAGGGCAACCTGCAAGGCAGCAGGGAGTTGTAGAAAGAGAGGTGGTGTGCACCTACTGACCGTCTACCAGACTCTGTTTCAGACTTTTCCTCAGAGTTTTCTCCCGAGGCCTTTTCCGCAAGTCAGCCGAGGTTTAAAATCAGGGTTTTCCTTCCCTTAGATGAAATTCCCTCCCAGACTAACGATCTCCATCTAGTATTCAGGCGACAGTCACTCGCCACTTCTCCTGTTGGTAGAAGCAGTTCCGCCAGGCTCGGGGAGCCACTCGTACAGGCCAGATGCTGGAATTGGTTGTCGGAGTCTATTTGAGACGCATGCATTATGGGAGCGTTTTATAAACTTTTCATCAGGCAAATATCTCTAAGTTCAAGTAAGATATCAACTTGTGAGCCTATGTTTGATGAGGTTTGAAAGATCAAGCTGTTCAATCACGTATCCACACAGCAGCATTAGCAGCATTCGTAGTCCATAAGACTGTCGGCTATTACAAAAGGATCTTGATACGCTTCACAGCTGGTCGTTGAAGAACAAACTGCCGTTTAACTTCAATAAAAGCAGGATCATGAATGTGGGGAATCAAGTAGAGTTCACATATCACAAAGGTTCGCATGTCCTTGAAAATTGCAGTGAAGAAAAAGATTTGGGTGTCTGGATATCCTCCAGTTTAAAAACATCACGTCAAACTAACAGTGCCTTCAAAAAAGCAACACGCGTTCTAAATCTACTCAAACGTGTATTTGGGAAATTTTCGCCCAAGATATTCCCAAGGATCATGAATACATACTAGAGACCAGTCATGGAATACGGTTTGCAGTCATGGTCTCCGTGGCTCAAGAGGGATGTGGAACTTATGCAGCGAATCTATCACCGCTCAACGAAACTAGTTCTCAGCATCCGAAACAAACCATATAAAGAAAGGATAGCTCAACTGAATCTGTTCGATTTTCCCTATCGACGAATCAGAGGAGACCTTATCTTACTTTACAAAACATTCCATACCCCGAACCATCCCTTACAGGATTTATTCACGCGAAGGGATACGAGGAATTATCGGACCCATGAATATGTGCTGGTCGTACCCCATTCCCGCCTGAACTGTAGAAAGTATTTTTACTCTGTCCGTGTCTGTTTTACTTGGAACAGTTTACCTTCAACCGTTGCTCACGCCACTAGCTTGCATGACTTTAAAACGAAATTAGACGAATTTTTATTGCATTATTCGTTTCCAGAACACTTATATACTGTTTAATCTATGTTATTATATTGTTTATACACTTAAATTTCAATTTTTACCATTCTATGGTTTTTGTTAAGCTTGTTGCTTTTTAGACCACTAAAAACCTTGAATTACCATGAATGACCTTCAGACGGTTATTAACAAGGTGATTACACGATTAAACGTTTTGTTTATTATTTCAAAGAGAATTACCAGAAGAAAGACGTCGCGAGATGGGGTTAAGACAATGACCTTGAACAAAATTCCTCATTTGCATAAATTTCATCACACACACATCGATGAGTTTAAACCCGCGTGCATACGCGCGATCGCATGTGATTGAACACGTTGGTCATACCATCCTTATCCAACAGTGGCATACAAGCGCAACTTGTTTACCATTCCTCCACTGTTTCAAGCGCATGCGGATCCGGATTTTACTGTCTCTACGTGATGAGTGCAAACACCACGAAACCGGTCGTGGGGTGGGTGTGATGGAGATTCATGCAAATGAGCTTTTTTGTTCATGGTCGTGGGTTCAAACCCAGTCTACATGAGTGTGTGCTCATGTGATTGAACAGGTTATTCGTACCAGCCTTATCTAACAGTGGCATACAAGCGCAACTTGTTTACTATTCTTCCACCGTTTCAAGCGCATGCGGATCCTGATCGTACCATTCTTACCGGATGAGTGAAAACAGCACGAAACCGATTGTGGAGTGTGTGTGATGCAGATTCATGTAAATGCCCAATTTTTCCAAGTTAAATTATTTCTCTAAATGTCCAAGGAAATTGCACAAGTTTTCGGCTCTGGTATTATATAATATATTATACATAATCTTCTTTGCTCGTAAGAATCCGTCCACTATCGCAATTATTTCAAACATTTTCCGTTGTAGTAAGAACTATGAAATAAGACCCCAGTGTAATCAGACCCACGATGAAATATGCAGTTCAAGCATTTCCGCAATGGCTTAAAAAAGATGTTGCGACTTTGCAACGAATGTACCATCGAGCTACTAAACTTGTCACCCGATTCAACCACAAACTGTACAATGAGGGTATTGAAATCCTAAACTTCTTCGATAATCTACTTCGTTGTCCCCGACAGGGATTTGCTTTGGGATTACAAAGCTTATTAACACGTTGGCCGCGAAGTGCGCCATATGTTTACATGCAGAACTTTGCAAAAACGCGATGTGTACATATATGGTAAATATATGGTTTGATGCTACAACAGGACTTGGATGCTCTGTATCATTGTTCCCTATTAAATCAAATGCCGTTCAAATTACGCGAATGTAATATGTTAGAGCTTGGCCGTAATTACGACCACACATATCATCTAGGCAACGAAAACCTAACTTGGACCACCTCTTAAAAGGATCTCAGGATTTGGATCACTAATAACCTGAAACTGAATATGCATTGTCGAAAAGTGTTTAATCTGGTATGTGGTATATTAGGAATCCTGGGGAGAATTTGCGGGCGGATCACTCCGCATTATAAATGCTTTCATTCATCCAACGATGGAGTATTTCATCTCAACCTGAGCACCGTGGCTGCGCAAAGACACCGACTTCTTGGATAGAATTTACCACCGAGCTACAAAGCTAGTTGATGAGATGCAGCACGTCCCATATCAAGAGCGAAAGACCATACTAGGTTTGCCTGATTTTACACAGAGGCGAATGAGGATCATAGTTATTCTAGCTTAAAAAACACTGCAAATCGAAAACAACCCGCTCCGAGATCTAATAAAAATAATTTTCCCTCGGAATACACGTAGTCACTCAAGTTGCCTCGCAATACCGCTCTCAAAACTTGACTGTCGCCGCCATTTCTTCTATGTGCGTATCTTCTTTCTATGTAATGCACTATCGCAATACGTTGTGAATGCAACAACATTTGATGTTTTTAAAGCAAAACTAGATGCATATATCCAAGAACACCCCATAATCAGCCCTGTATATTGAATCAACATGAACGCAGACAAACATGCAACAATGTGTTTTTGATTACATTTTCATTTTTGTAATAGTTGTCATTCAATGGTACATGTGAAGCAATTGCTTTTTTCCACCATAAAATCTTGATTCCACCAACGCAATTGTTTCAAACATTTTCCAGCATAGTAAGAGCTATATAATAAGACCTCACTGTAATCAAACCCACGATAGAATATGCAGTTCAAACAATGGCTTAAAAAAGATGTTGCGACTTTGCAAAGAATGTCCCATCGAGCTACTAATCTTGTCACCTGACTCAGCCACAAACTGTACAATGAGCGAATCAAAACAATAAACTTCTTCGATAAGCTAGGTCGTTGTCCCCGACAGGGATTTGTTTTTGGGATTACAAAGCTTATTACATCTACTTAGCTAACACAATGACTCTGACTATCCATCAATCACGACTTAACTGTAGAAGACATATTTTGCTGTGCGAGTTCGTTTCTACGTGGAGTATTCTACCAGATTGCGTTGTGAATTCCGAACATCAAAACATGTTTCAGAGAACCAAAGTAATGTGTTGCTCACATCCCCATCCATTACACTCTACTACCGGTTTCTAGCTGCTTACCGTCCTCAGGTGGAGACAGTAAGATTAGATTCAGTGAACCTTGAAACAGTGGATAAATGGTAAACAAGGTTCCACTTGAATGCCACTGTTGCATAGGTTTCGTACAACGAATCACGATGTTCAAACACAGAATCACATTGTGATTCGTGGTCGAGCACTCGAGGCGCTTATGGATGACAGAAGTAATGTGTTGCTCACATCCCAATTCCTTACACTCCACTACCGGTTTCTGGCTGTTTGCCGTCGTCTGGTGTAGACAGTAAGATCAGGTTCAGTGAGCCTTGAAACAGTGGTAAAGTGGTAAACAAAGTTATACTTGTATGCCACTGTTATATAGGGTTCGTACAACGAAACACGATGTTCAAAAACTGAATCACAAAGTGATTCTTGGTCAAGCACTCGATGCGCTTATGGATGACCAGTGTAATGTGTTGCTCACATCCCCATCCCTTACACTCCACTACCGGTTTCTGACTGCTTACCGTCCTCAGGTGGAGACAGTAGGATTAGGTTAAGTAACCCCTAATGAGAAATCTTAATGCCTTTTTGGCTCTCTATCGAAGAGAACTAAACATACTCACCCCATCGATCTACATATGGCCCCCACTCTGTAAACGAAAGCAATTTCCACCCTTAGGATTTTTACCTAATTATTGAACTGCTCAATAATCAACCAAATCCCCTTTTTGGTTGTCATATTATTCGTAATTTCCATATTGTTTCGTGATATTTTGTAGAGCTATATGCTTTTTAGACCATGAAATCTGAATTGAATTGAATTGCTAAAAACTCATTTGATACGGCAATTCAACATCAAGATTCCTTGCGGAAGATGATCAGTCAAGCATGCCACGAAACACGTCTTGAAACTCTAACCTGGATCCACACTCAAACATAAACAAAAACATTCGTAATGAATCAGCTTTATTCGTTAATGTTCCTGGCGAAAAATGACCGAAAATTTATGATAATTAAAACAACAATCACTCCAAGAAGACAACAACTGTACACAATGAGTGTCCTTGTCCAGCTTGGTTCCTGGGTCATCTCGGGTGATTCGTCCCATTCGGCATGCCATTGGCTGTCTAATTGATCCGGATCGATATATATCTGAAATAATCAATAAGATTGTTTTAATCTGATTGAAAACAGTATGGCGCGGATTTCAACAGCACGTGAGTTAGTGGAATAGAATGCATTGTGTATGATTTTTTCTAGCTGAGAAATGCTGAAGGGTGTGTCATTCTTACATTTATTGATCATTTACAAAATGGTGAAATGATAAGAATAAGAATAACGCTACATTTGTGATTCGATTATATCTTCCAATGAGATGATTGCAACCGTTCTTACAAACTACCGCTATCTTCCACATTCTGGCTGGAAGCTTCGTAATTTCTACTGTGATTTTTAAGTAACTATTGATACGAAGCCTGTCGCACAATGAGTCTTACTCAACTTACCGAACGTAACACCAACGTTACGAACGCATGAAACTTATTCCTTTGATTGATTGGTCATTGCCATGAAAATGACATTCGAAATGTTCATCTAATTCTCACAAGTCACTTACCACTGGTGATTCTTCGTAGTCTTCTGGCTCCTCGTAAATTGTTGCAAGTCTGCCCATTGCACAATGAATGCCAATGTCCACCAACTCGAACACACTGGTCTTTGTTTTCACAGACATTTTATGCACTTTATCCGGATCTAATTTTGACCTCGAACGATGATTGGTCAATGGCTATAGGTCACAAGGTCGTGTTCGTGTGAAGACAATGAATTCGTCTCTGAACTGAGGTCACTTGCGCGCGAATTACCTTGGGGACCTTGAGTTGGTGGACATTGGCATTCAATGTCGCAATGGGCAGACTTGCAACAATTTACGAGGAACCAGAAGACTACGAAGAATCACCAGTGGTAAGTCACTTGTGAGAATTAGATGAACATTTCGCATTTCATTTTCATGACAATGACTAATCAATCAAAGGAATAAGTTTCATGCGTTCGTTACGTTGGTGTTACGTTCAGTAAGTTGTGTATGACGAATCATGCGGAAGGCATCGTATGACGAGTTACTTAAAAATCAATGTAGAAATTACGGTCGATTGCACGAAGCTTTGTGGTGGAAGCTAGCTATATTTTGAAAGAACAGTCGCAATCATTATCTCATTAGAAGATATAAACAAATCAAAAATGTAGCGTTATTCATAGACTTATCATTTCTCCATTTCGTAAACGATCAATAAATGCAAGAATGACACACCCTTCAGCATTTCTCAGCTATAAAAAATCATACACAATGCATTCTATTCCACTAACTCATGTGCTGTTGAAATCCGCGCCAAACCGTTTTCAATCAGATTAAAACAATCTTATTGATTATTCCAGATATATATCGATCCGGATCAATTAGACGGCCAATGGCATGCGGAATGGGACGAGTCTCCCGAGATGACCCAGGAACCAAGTTGGACAAGGACACTCATTGTGTACAGTTGTTGTCTTCTTGGAGTGATTGTTGTTTTGATTATCATATATTTTCGGCCATTTTTCGCCAGGAACATTTACGAATAAAGCTGATTTATTACGAATGATTTTGTTTATGTTTGAGTGTGGATCCAGGTTATAGCAAGGAAGACGTGTTTCGTGGCATGCTTGCCTGATCATCTTCCGCAAGGAATCTTGATGTTGAATTGCCGTATCAAATGAGTTTTTAGCAATTCAATTCAATTCAATTTTCATGGTCTAAAAAGCATATAGCTCTACAAAATATCACGAAACAATATGGAAATTACGAATAATATGACAACCAAAAAGGGGATTTGGTTGATTATTGAGCAGTTCAAGAATTAGGTAAAAATTCTAAAGGTGAAAATTGCTTTCGTTTACAGAGTGGGGGCCATATGTAGAACGATGGGGTCAGTATGTTTTGTTCTCTTCGATTGAGAGTCAAAAAGGCATTAGGATTTCTTAATAGGGGTTACTGAAACTAATCTTACTGTGTCCACCTGATGACGGCAAACAGCCAGAAACCGGTAGTGCAGTGTAAGGGATGGGGATGTGAGCAACACATTACTTTGGTTATCCATAAGCGCCTTGAGTGCTTGACCTAGAATCACTTTGTGATTCAGTGTTTGAACATCGTGATTCGTTGTACGAACCCTATATAACAGTGGCATACAAGTATAACTTTGTTTACCATTTATCCACTGTTTCCAGGCTCACTGAACCTGATCTTACTGTCTCCACCAGACGACGGCAAACAGCCAGAAACCGGTAGTGGAGTGTAAGGAATGGGGATGTGAGCAACACATTACTTTGGTTGTCTTACACATGCTTCGATGAACGGTACCATTTTGCAGCTGATTCGTCGATGATTTCGATGCTTCACTTGCCCCAGACGTTCCCGGAGAACCATCCGCAAGCTGCGTTTGCCCAGGAAAAGACAATACACCCCAACTTTGGAAGATGTAAGTCTTAATCACTTGCCTAATACGATGGATTAGAGATATGCCAAACTGTTACCCTTCTCTTTTGGTTTTCAGTGCTGCACCTACTTAAAGTTGCAAGCCCACTAAGTCGGAGATACAATCTTGAACAAACTTAAACCAACAGTGAGATTTATTTGGGTTCACTTTGTAATATTTTTCCTACTTTTGGGTTCCGTTATGCTAACTTCAACAATAATGATGTAGTGTATTATGAAATACAAAGAACAATTGTAAATTCGTATTTTGTCCATCGATAAGTGGAATTTCATGCTAGCAAAAACAAGTTACTTGTTTATCGAGCCTAACACATGGGGCGGAGTATACAGGAAATCAGTTTATCTGCTTGATTATCGATCATTACTTCAAGGTCATCGCTTGATCGATTTAGGCCATCCCAAAGCGTACTTCACCCGTTTTCGATTTCTGCTCAGTTATTTCCCTGCCGTGACTAAGTTACTTATCGTTAACCTTCGAAATGTTCCTACGTAGAATACATCGGCGAGCCATTACAAATAGTAAGACTGAGAAGATGCATATGAAACCAGAGAAGGCCATTCTATTCAACTCAATTTCAATGGTCTAAAAAGCGCATAGCTTTACAAAAAACCACAGAATATTATGGGAACAACGAATAACATAACAAGCAAAAAATGGGATTTGGTTGGTTACTCAACAGTTCAAGAATCGGGTATAAATCCAAAGGGCAGAAATTGTTTCCGATTGGTGGGATGACAAATGTAGATGCATGGTGTTATGATGTATAGTTTGCTTCGATGCACGGGTTTAGGGTCAAAAAGAACACGAACGAAGCTGAATGCTTTCCATCGACGAAGCATCCCTCGTATCTTGAAAAATATTGTGGATGGACAGAGTGACTAATGCTAAAGTGCTTTCAAAAGCTGGTCTACATAGCATGTTCACCATATTACAACAGCGCCGCCTGTGCTGGTTTGGTCATGTTTACAGAATGGAGAATGGTCGTATTCCGAATGATCTACTCTATGGTGAGTTGCAACTAGGAGGTCGACCATTCGGCAAACGATAAGTGACTAAGTCACGGCTGCGAAATACTTACTATCTCCGTAGAAATCGAAAACGGATGAAGTACGCTTTTGGATGACATAAAACCATCAAGCGGTGACCTTGAAGTAATGATCGATAATCAAGCAGATAAAATGATTTCCTGTATACTCCGCCCCATGAGTTAGGCTCGATAAACAAGTAACGTGTTTGTGCTAGAATGAAATTCCACTTATCAAGGGACGAAAGACGAATTTACAGATATCATTTGTATTTCATAACACACCACATCATTATTCTTGAAGTTAGCATAACGGAACCCAAAAGAAGGAAAAATATTACGAATGGAACCAGAATAAATCTCGCTGTTGTGTTAAGTTTGTTCAAGATTGTATCTCCGACTTGCTGGGCTTGCAACTTTAAGTAGGTGCAACACTGAAAACCAAAAGAGAAGGGTAACAGTTTGGCATATTGCAAATCCATCGTAATAAGCAAGTTGGGGTGTATTTTCTTTCCCTGGACGGACGCAGCTTGCGGATGGTTCTCCGAGAACGTCTGTGGCAAGTGCAGCAACAGAATCGTCGACGAATCAGCTGTGAAATGGTACCGTTCATGTGTTTCAACTGTTTACATAAGGACTCAAGAAATATGTGTTTGCATGTAATCAGACTCATCATTTCAATTGGAATGACAGGTTTGCTCTGGTGTGATGTCAACAGCGCTATTCGTTGATCCTAATGTGCCCCTGATCAACTTATAAGAATGTTTATGTATGAATTTACCATTGTCTCACTTCAGGTATACATCAACCCGCTGCAACTTCCTGATGCTGAAACATCCGATTTTCGGAGGTTGAAGATGGTTAGTCGCCTGAACAGATTGAAACGTCCATGCTCGGGATGTCTTCTGATCTGCGGTTGCGTATGCATCCTGACTGTACGCGCCACGGTTGTCATCCTTGTTTCAATGTCCTTGTTGCTGAAATCGAAATAAAATTTACCTCCTATCCCTTTACGTCCCAAGTTACCGTATTGACTGTCCGCACCATTTTTTCGCCATACGTGCTATATTTCTTTGGAATTCTCTACCCCAACATGTGGTGGACTCTCCTTGCCTGGCGGCGTTTAAAGTGAAATTGGACTCACATATGCAAAAGAATAACATTCGTGAGCCTTACATTTGATATTCTCTATTGCTTTTATACTATTGTATTTTTTCATGTTTTATTAATACCGTCATCCTGTGGTGTTGTAAAGTATTAACTTTTTTAACCATAAATCTTTGAATTTGAATTTGAATTTGAAAAGCATTAGGCATTCGTATACAAAAATTTGACAGTCGACATTGACAGCAAAGACGATTCATTTGAGCAGGTAATTTGAGTACGTGTCAAAGATGGTGGGTAAATTACATCACCGAGTAATGACGGGGTGTAAACCGAAGTTATTGGTCCGGATTCTTTGGATGGTAAAACATGTGTTCGTCTTATTGGTCGCCGACGGCTTAAATCAACAATTAGTTTTCGGTGTGAATTGCTCAGTCCGACTCGATTTGAGCCGGACCTACGACGTTTTTTGATGCATTGATTTCCTCCATTTGGATGGAAACGCTGCTATCCGCTATCTCCAAACGGGAGAGTGTTTGACTTGGTTTGGGTGGGCTAAGTCTAACATCCTTGGGTAATGTTCGTTTCCCTTTTGTCCATTCCGACCTTACTATTTCAGCCATAGCGCTGGTCAAGAACGTAATCTTCAGAGGTTTCGGTCCGTCCCCCTTACATTTGGGCGAAAGAGGAACTCGAAAAGTGTCTACAACAACGGCATTAGAAATATCGAGAGAACACGCAATGTAGCGCCATTGTTTGACGTCGTGCTCTACGGTTTCCTGATTTGACGCTCTAGAAGTATTTTCTGATACACCAAGTAGAACTATACTTATCGATACCGTTTGTTCCCTGTGGTTCAAGCTGCCCTTTTTCCCACTATGGTACATCGGGATATATGCGACAGTTTGAGTCGGAATCTGACTTGAGTAGGTATGCATTCAGCAATACGTTCTCGATATCAGCCTCGCATTTTAGTGTTACCTTGAGCAAGCGAGGTTGGCCAATATGTGGTGAAGTTGAATGGCGGGTTAGACGAGTCACTTTTTCTGCGTTTACATGAGGCCAGCGATGGAGTACGCTGTTCAGGCTTGGTCACCCTGGATTCAGAAAGACATCAATCTTCTGCAGCGTATTTACCACCGAACCACAAAGCTTGTACCCGGACTAGCTGCTAAACCATATGAAGAACGTTTGAGGAGTCTCAATCTTTTCGACTTTCGCTGTCGTCGACTAAGAGGTGACCTCATACTGATGTACAATATTATGCACGTCCCTAACCATCCCTTGTCCAAACTTTTCACACGCTCGCCACCCCGTGCCAGTCGGAAACATGAACTTTCAGTGCTTATTCCCACTTCAAGACTGAACTGTCGAAGATATTCGTATGCTGTACGTGTAAGTTTCACATGGAACACCCTCCCCTCCACTGTTACACACTCAGCCAACCTGGATATTTTTAAAGCTAATTTGGACAAACACTTGAGAGACAACCCAAACTTTGATACGATTTACACTACATGAGTTTTCCTGTTCTTCTTTTTTATTGTATATACCTCATAACTCCATCCTATGGTTATGGTTAAGCTAAATGCTTTTTAGACCATTACAACTTTGAATCACTTTGAATCACTTTGAATTTTCATTAGGTGACAAAGTTCAGACCATTTCTCGACATCGTGTTTCTGTTTGCTATCAAACAGGCTTTCTTGACATTCGTACATATCACGTTCAGCGTGTATGGGGTGTTCTTTTTTCGTATCGGAAAGTCAGGCGTTTTAGAATTAAAAACATTTGTGGCTTGACTTCGTGAGTCGGGTACAGCAGTTTTGGAGTGTACAACTGAGGTCGACCATAACAGCATATATCTGTAAGAATTTCCTACTTCTGTGGTCGTTTTAGCTGATTCCAAAACTGGAATAACCCTGCTTTTTTGCTTTTTTGGCACACGAATAGCCTTAGTCTTAGATTCCTTCAATGGTGGTTCCGAAATCAATGTATTAATATGATGGTTTACATCAGTGATCACTTGCGTACTCACATGATTTACCAACATTTCTTTCACACGTCGAAGGCCCAACTCCAAACCGGCCATTCTATTTTCTAATTTTGCTTCAAAAGTATCGGCTTTGTGCAAAGATGTAGCTCTACAACGAATACAGACAGCATACACCTGGAACCATTTCATTATTTATTAATGCTATCGAGTCAGGGGCTAAAGTACGGTCGCATTTACCATGGATTTTACCCATACACAGAAAACACGTTATTACTTTACGCGTCATGGGACTCACCGGTTGTTCGCATGCTTTGCACGTGACTTCGGGACAATTCTGTGTGTCGAGATTCGTCCTATCAGCTGGGCCGGCCGTGACCATTGTTGCGTTCGCCTCAAGGCCCTTAGCAATGAGGTCAAGTTGGTTCGATGTCGCTGTCACAGTTTGGTCGATCGATTTTTTAGTCCGTATGTTGGTTCTCGTGATGCGGTCAAACACGTTAGTAGCCTGAATTGGGTTGTTCGGCTGTGTGACGGGTTTTTGTTCGACGGGTCGAGGTGGCTGTTTTGGAACACGTGATTTCGTCATGTATCAAATAATCCAATATAACTCGTTAACTACACAAGCTAGAACACAGAAACAAGTATCAAAATGCGTAGCTCGACGCGATCTTTGCAATGACAGCAAAAACCGTAGAATAGTTAGCGATTGAAAAAAGTTTGCGCGCGTGAGCAAACTGTCAAATTTACGCCGTTATGATAACTTTACTGCTAATCCGTTGACAAGAGCAAAACAAATAAATTCCGATAGATGTGATCAAAAGTAGCACAGAATGCTTGGAATGAGAGAAATCCAAGCAGATTCGGCGAAGATATGAGCAGGATTGTCAGAGCAACAAAAAAATGCGACTGCACAGTAGGTTAGTATCCGTCTGGAATAACTTGGTGCTACTACACGTTATTGCGAAATAAGTGTGTCTGCCACATTCGAAGACAGAAAAGATTACCAAATCAGTCTTGTCGAAAAATTCATTAGAAATCCCAAAGCATTGTATAAACACGTCAACTACCTCCGGAATGTTAAAATGGGTATACCGCCACTGGTCTCTGGTACTGGAATATTGACGTCAATTAAAGATTGCGCTAACGTTTTCCGACAACAATTCACATCAGTTATCTCACAAGCGTCGACCCATAGACAGCGCTTAAAGTCTGACAGCTGCAGCCTGCCAATTCTTCACGTGGTGGAGTTTCCCCCCAACGTTGTTCAATCAAAATTAATGACGATGAAGAGAACAGGCTCACCCGGTATAGACAATATACACGCGAACATTTTGCACAATCTATCTTCCGAGTTGGCAATATCGACATCTGAAGTATTCACGATGATGTTCGAGCAGAGCTATGTACCAGAAACTTGGTAAACTGCCCTGATTCGTCTCATCTACAAAGGTGGCAAAGAAATCATCCTTTAAACTATCGCCCGATAGCGTTATTACCCGTGCTATCAAAAGTAATGGAGTCCATAATAGCTGATACCTTACGGAATCACTTTGAGCACAGCATGGATCCAGGAAAAATGATATTGCCTAACAAACTTGCTATTAGCAAAAGAATCTTCGTCTGAGCTACTGAATGCCGGCAACTCCGTGGACGTAATTTATATCGATTTCTTAAAAGCCTTTGATCTTGTGAATCACGAAATACTTTCGTCGAAAATACTCACCTGCCGAGTACAGGGTAAACTCCATGCATGGATGGAGTACAGGGTAAACTCCATGCATGGATTAAAGAATGGTTGTTATCTCGTGAGATGTACGTGAGAGTCAAAACGAACTATCCGAGTCGATTAAAGTTGCCCGTGGTGTCCCACAAGGATCAGTCCTCGGACCGCTTTTGTTTTTAATATATATAAACGACTTGCCTACTGTATTTCAGTCGTCGGTGCTTATTTTCGCTGATGAAGCAAAGCTTTGGTGCAAGATAAACTCCACAGACGACACGCAGAATCTGCAACAGGATCTCGATATGATTCACACTTGGTCCCTAGACAAATAAATGTCACTGAATGCTTCGAAATGCAGCATATTGTCTCTCAACAGCATGTCGGGCTAATAATATTATCTAGGTCGCACTGTTATTAAACCCGCCTCCTCCGAAAAAGATTTAGGCGTGATTATCCAATCAGAATTAGGAAACTCAATGCAATATCGACTGGCTGCCTGCAAAGCTGAAAGCAACTTGGGTCTCCTAAGAAGAGTCCCACGTTCGTTTGACCCAAATATGGTCTGCAAATTGAGTTCAACGTAAATCCGTCCTCATGTTGAATATGCTATCCCGGCATGGGATCCTTGGTTGAATAAAGATATTTCTCTATTGGAAACTCCACAGCGCAGAGCGACAAAACTCGTCCTGGGACTATCTAATTATGCATGCGAAATGAGACTTAAAATATTGAATTTGCATTCGGCTCAATACAGACGGAAACGAGGAGCACTAATATTCATTTGGACAGTGCTTAATCAAACATATCATCCTTGCGGTCGTTTGTTTCATCTTTCCCATAACACACATCTGCGAGGTCACCAATTGAAACTTTACCAACAGCACAGCTGGTTGAACTGCCGCAAATATGCATTTTCCGTTTGCAATATGCAATTGTAGAACAGTTTACCTACCCCGAAACGTTGCCCATTCACCCAACTTGGATATATTCAAATCGAACTTGGACAAATTAATGTTGACCAATCCAAACATTGAAACAATATATTCTCCATCATAAAGCTTTGAACCCATGCATCGAAGTAAACTATACATATTTACCCAATCAAACCGGTTTAAAACAATTTCTGCTCTATGTATTTTTACGTGATTCCTGAACTGATCGGTAGGCAAAAAATCCCGTTTTACTACCTATGTTATTTGTCATTCGCATATTATTCTGTGGTTTTTGTAAAGCGATGTGCTTTTTAGACCATTAAATTGAATTGAATTGAATTGAATGTGGAAGCTTTGACATTTTCGAGAAATCACTAGATATCCACATGGACAAGTATGTTTATCACGTTTGAAAATAATCTAACCACATTTTGAAAATTTTTTACCATCCGACCCGATGTACATTTTTGTTGGTCTTGTAAAGCATAGCTTTTTACCTGCATATCATCTATGAATAAATCTATGAATAAATCTTTGTACCGCAAGTGCGGTCTGCCCAATATTCGACTTCCTAAATAAATATATTGGAATTTTCAAGTTTCGGTTGCTAAACTCTCAGTGTATTCAATCCCTTATTTAGTAGCCTTCTTCAAAGTGTTTAATCCATTATTTCTCTTCACAACTTCATCCGGAATAGACCGTTTGATACGCGCGCTCCTAGACATTGCACAGATCTCACATCACGACGAGTTTACGAAAGGTATGAGCAGATACATTTTATTTCTATTCTAGCAACAAGGATATTGAATCAAGGATGTCAATAATAGCGAGAACAGTCAAGATGCATACGCATGCGCAGATTTGAAGATATTCCGAGCACGGACGTTTTAATCTTTTCCGGCGTCTAACCATCATTAAACGCCGAAAATTGGACGCTTCAGCATCAGGAGGTTGCGGCAGGTTGATGTATACGTGAAGTAAGACAACGGTAAATTCATACATAAAAACACATATAAGTTGATAGTACAATATGTTTTCCGCAAGACTGAGGGTAAAGAATTCAAAAACTTTTGCACGAAATTGGTAAGCCAAGTGTATGCAATCGCTAAGTTTCCACAACCCTTTTACGGAGATCGCTCAGTCGGTGGAAACTCTAAGATTCAAATCGAAATTCGTCTGCCCTGGGTTGATTGGAGCAATCGATAGAAAACAGCATGTTTGTGAAAGGGAACTGGACAAGTATTCCGAAAGTTTGTTCGTTTCATGACGTACAGCGTAGAGTATATTGAGGACTTCTTTAAATCCGAGGAAAGGTTGCATGTTTCACAACTGCGATTTATCAAGATTTGAATCTTAGCTTTGCCACCGACTGAGTTATCCTCATAAAAGTGTTGTGGAAACTAAGCGCCCACTAACACTTGATTTACAAAATTCACGCAAAACTCCTTGAATTCTTTACCCCTCAGTCTTACAGGAAATCATATTTTACGATCAAACTATATGCATGTTTATGTATGGATTTATCATTGTCTCACTTCAGATATACATCAACCCGCTGCAACTTCCTGATGCTGAGGCGTCCACTTTTCGGGGGATGATGATGGTTAGACGCCGGAACAGATTGAAACGTCTGTGCTCGCAATGTCTTCTCGTCTGCGTATGCGCATGTATCGTGTCTGTGCTCGCTACTGTTGTCATCCTTGTTTTAATGTCCTTGTTGCTAAAATCGAAATAAAATTTAGCTCCTAATACCTCTTGTAAACTCGTCATGATTTGAGATCTGTGCAATGTCTAGGAGCGCGTATTAAACGGTCTATTAGTGATGAAGTTGTGAATAGAAATATTGGTTTACATAGTTTGGAGATGGCTACTGAATAAGTGATTACACAGAGTGGGAGGTTTGCAACCCCAACTTGAAAATTCAAATATATTTTTTGATTTGTACACGGTTAGTCAAAATGTTTGGCTGGTAAAGTACAAACATCAATATTTGGTACCAATGCTACAAGGTGGACGTATTGCCAGATGTATCACTTGACGATTCAGCGAAAATGATATACTATACTTTGAGTTCGAGATATCATTCAATGGGCGACTGTGGGTTCATAAGCAAAACGAATTAATAGTATATACGGTTCTATGAATGTATTTTAGATATTTAGACTTTGTAACGCGAAGCTTTCTTTCTGTGCGTAGATCAGTATATATGTGATACCCGTCACAATGAATTTTGTCGAAATTAAATCGTTAAAAGAATTTTAGGAAGGGCTACACCTTTCAGTTGGGTTCACGCAGAGTAGAGAATGAAAGATCACATTTACGTGAACAAAAAGTATGACTTCAAATAGCAGTGCCATACCAATAATATAAACAGTACTCAATAATATCATTAAGGTGAACATCCACCAGCAAATATCAACCAGAAGCAAATGTCATAACTGTCTTTCCAGATGCAGTTTGAATATCCAGAGTAACGGAAGCGTTCTCCATACTATGATAGGATGTACGAAAGTCAACGTTTCGTTTTTCGCCAAGCGGCATGGTTATGGTATCATCATCGTTTGTCTGTATTAGAGCTTTGGTTTTTCCGACAGGTTCTCGGAGTCCATATTGAATAAGGCGGCGTTTGAGAAACACAGGGTTTCCTACGTCATGAGAAATTGGAGGAA